>JAHWXV010757560.1:0-11869 GCA_024586415.1 Phrixothrix hirtus | reverse complement strand
TGAAATAAATTCAACAGCAAGAGTGACAGAATCTCCTAACGGTTTTTGTGTTTGAGTTATCAATACAAATGAAATTGATGCATTAACATCTATTTATTTATTTATTTTTACAAAAGGTGCTATTGGTGTGGGGACGTTAGCGTGGTGTAATATGTTTACACGAACCTGCTGTAACATACTGACATTTTTTGGATCCGCGGCAGCTTCTTAGACCTTTTCTTTCAGAAATTCCCAGCAAAAAAAGATAAGAAGATTTAAATCCGCATAGCTAGGAGATCGTATTATTTATCCACTTTTTATCCATCGCCTAGAGAAGTTTTGTCTACAAAATTTATTACTTGCACATCACAGTAAGTGGGTGCGTCGTGGTTTTGTGACCATCAACCCACCAAGTTGCCAATAGAATGTCATCAAGCAGAAATGGGTAATCTGCACTTAAAAATTAAGTCTGTCATGTATAATGTTGAGTATTCTCTTCTATAATTTTATCGACCATCGTCTTGGCTACGACGGTTTAGTAATATAAAGCGTACTACATCGTGATAGTTGATTTGAAAACATTTTGTAGAAATAAATAATTAAATTTTTGCTGATAACTTGAAAACAAGAGCTATTAGGAAATTTTGTTACTATTGCTTTTCGATTTATTTCAACTGTATGAACTCATTCCCTAAAGAATGGGCGTCACCTTTGGGACACTCTGTATAAATAGATTTAGCATGAAGGTAAGCGATGGAATTATGCATTCCAAAAGGGATTTGGTAGCCCACCAATTTGTCGCCAAAGTATAGTTTCCCTGCCATTCGCGCTTTTCTCTTAACCAACGCGGGGCTATTTGGAACCTTGAAAGCCTGACGAGTTCCGTGCCGAAATGGATACCTTTGGATCAGTTTTGAGATATAGCTTTTTTAGGACTATCGGCCGATGTGGTGCCGCTGAAGAAGGGCTTGATAGTGATATACTTCGCTAAAGGACCGGTTTTACTAAGTTAACTGTGAGGCGACTCTACTATTGTGACGAGTATAGACAGCCCTTCGCAAAATCTAATCGCACTAGTTGTTCCGGAAACGGATTTTAGTCCCTAAGGGATCCACATACAAATTTAAAGAACTGAGCTCAGTAATGAATAATTTTTAAAAGTTGAAAATGTGCAAAAGTTTTATTTCAAAGCTACAGGAACTTTATTGCCGCAGAATTAGGAAGTTTCCTGAAGTAAAGTTTAGTTGAGTGAAGGTCGCACATTCCCTCTATAGCTGCCAAATTTTTTATCAGACTTTTAATCTAACACTGCCATTTATCACGGTTCTACCTTTCAAAGCCAAGTGTCAAGTAAATGTTTCTATTCCATAAAGTTTGCGATTCTGCTTGGCATTGGGTTGCATAATATGAGGAATTCTTAATGAGAAATCAATATTCTTTTGGCATAAGCTTTTACGATCTTGCAGCTAATACCTGCTTGAAAAATATTCTTTCTATTTACATTTTATAGAAGAATCTATACACACTTAATACAAAGTATCTTTCTTGTTGCCCCTTCGAACTTATTGGAAAATAGATGCGTTTGTATTTTTAAAGGACAAGAACTAATTATGCTTTATGTTATGAAATTACTTTACGCAAGATCGATATTGTAAATTATTGCTCACATAAACACAGATTCTCGGTTTTGTTCGATCGATACACGAGTTTAATTGAATTTTATGTTTCAGAGACGTTTAGACACGCTAGACGCGAATACGATTACTAGTTCGGGCTAGGTAGTAATTTAAACTTAAATATGTCATAGGAGACTAATAATTTATGTTTGGCGAGTCAGATAGTAAAATTGTCATAACTGGAGGTAGTTGAATGTCGTAACTACGAGAGAACTTCTAAGGGCCGATTTATCAATCTCCAGTTAACTTTATTTTGTATTTTGCATGGAAACATTTGTTAAAATGAAGTTATAATGGCAAGCAAGGTAATTTACAGATAAATTTAACTGGAGCTTGAAATTACGGCCCTAAAGTATGGAAATATTACAATAGCACTTCTAAATATTAATGAGATATTATTTTAATTAATTATTAATGATAGTAAAAGCTAGAGTAAGACGTTTGTATGGAATTAAGCTGACTCTTAAATAACAACTTGGCAAGCCCGAATAACACAGCAGACGTAGCTTTTTGGTTTACTGGTCACTATTGATACAAATTAAAGTAAATACACAACAATATAAAGATTTAGAATTGCTGCATAAAGTTTACGTCTGTCATTTAAACAAAAAATTTGTATTAGTTTCGTCTGGTAACTTTACCTTTATGAGGTAGTGTTGTTTTACAATAGAGTAATAATTGATTTAGTAGCTTGATCTTTACAATGTTTAGGTGTAGAGCAAACAAATCGAGATGCGGTTGCGATCTTCACCCTTAAAAACCCCCCTTGCGAGGAACCCCAATTAGTTTTTACGATACACTCAAAAGTCCACTGTTTTTAGAGTATCGAATGTAATTTACTCTAGATTTGAATGTCATTTAATCTTTGAGATGAATACCTGTAGCTTTAGGGATTTATAAGAATTTACAAAAATTATTAAACGTTCACACAAATGAGTTTTATTACAAATAAAGAGGCAATTATAGCAATTTAGAAATTTACACAAGAATTATGAAATAAAGGTTATTTATTAAGCCCTAAGAGATAATTAAAATAATTACCTTTATTTCAAGTTATACAAATATGATATTATTGAAAAGAAACAACAGTGTCAGATAAATGAACGCAGGTCTACTTGTTGCTGCTAGGTAGTTTACCCCAGTCCTCATAATTACTGGTTTATGTCAAGTGGGTTTGCGTTCTTATATATCTTATTCACGTAAACTTCTTGTTTACAATTATGTTAGGTAACCCAGTGAATGCTTTTATTTAAATTATTTAAAAAATTTAATGAAGCTTAATTTATATCAATATGTTATCCTTTTATTAACACTAAACAGAAGGCTAACCTTGTTACGAGGTATCTTCTTCGAATTGTTATGCCTGCTCAGAGATAACTTTGATCCTACTTTGAATATCGGATCCTTCGTACATCCTCTGATTTTTGAATTGTATTTTGAATAGTTACAACCCAACTCTTGGCTCGTATTTTAATTAGATCATCGGTGGACTGACCATCTTCGAAGTTTTTTTCTAATATTCGGTTTTATGCTGTTCTTGTATCATTGTGAACTTGCCATCTGAATGATCAGTGATGTGATATTGACACGCACTGGCTTAGAGGTACGTACCACACGCGGCTCTTGGCACAAGACGAGCGAAAATTGTTCTATCTTAAGCTTATATTGACGTTGGAACTTTCCGGCATTTTTCTTGCTCGCCAATGTTTGTAAGCATTTTCTGAAATTGAACCAATCGGATCTTACCTAATTCCGCTTGTCTAAACTTTCTCGTTGTCGGTATATGTGACCCTTTCCCTGTTGTTAATTGCAGATTTTCGGAAACTGTCTTCATATATCATTTAAATGGTTATGGCTCTTGTTCAATGTTTTTATTGCTACTCGGGTAGATATACTCTTATTTATAAGAGGTTTATGATTTCTACACTTAACTTTCTAGCTGGTATTTTTAACATTTTGGGAAGGTTCCTATAATAAATTTTATATTACGTGAACTCTTCAATATTTATAAAGTTATTTATTTAAAATTAAACTAGATTTTGAAACTATTTAATTATTTTGGAAAGGTTTCTGTAATTATTTTAAATTACATAAGCCTTTCAATGTTCATAAAATTAATAATTATTTAAAATTAGATTATGATTTTGTGAAAAAGGGAAAAAATATTATTATTATTATTATTAATATTATTATTATAAGTATTTAAACACTACTTTCTGCGTGGAAAAACAGAAACAAAAACACAATTAAATCTAGACAAATATTATTCAGTTAAAATGATTCACAAGCGGTTTAATGACTTTTGTTGTCGTTCTGTGAACGTTTGCGGTGCTGAACAGGGCAAAAGATGCCCACGCACAGCAGAAATAATAACAAAAGTATTACGTTGGTAGATTCGCGAATGAAGGTGTGTGGGATTATGGAGGCTTTAAATTTTTCGATTGGTAAAGTGGTTTCAATTTTACCCAATGATTTGGATATGAACAATCTTTATGCAGTATGATTGCCGCGTTTGTTAACAGTGGAGCAAACCCATAATCGATCAACATCTTCAGAGTATTGTTTGAAATCCTTTAATCGTAAGGAATTTGAATTTTTGTGTTGATTTATTACTGTTGATGAGACTTCCAAAATCAAAAATCAATCGAAACAATGGGTAAAAATTCGTTTTAGTGCACCGAAGAAGATAAAAGTGGCACTATCCGCTCGTAAAGTCCTGCAACTGTTTTTTAGGATGCTTGTGGAGTAATTTTCATTGAATACCTTAAACAACATAGAACAATAATAGCAGAGTATTATTCATTGTTGTTGGACCAGTTGAATGAAAAAATCAAACAAAATCGGCTACGTTTTCGTGCACCACGAACGCACCAGTACATTATTCAGCTTTTGCAATTGCAAAAATGCATAATTTGCATTTAAAAATGCTTCCGATGTCCCATATTCGCTCTAATTATCTCCTGACTATTTTTTATTCGCAAACATGAAAACAACTTGCCGGTAAGACATTTTCATTGAATGAAGAAGTGATCGCTGAAGTGGAAGCGTATTTTACAGAATTTGATAAATCTTATTTTAATTAACTAGTAAACGTCATAAATATCACTAGAATAGGTATATTGGTCGGAGGGGGACCAAGTGGAAAATAAAATGTTCGATACAAAAAAACAGTTTCACTTTTATCTGACTTGTTGAACTACAAAGGTTCGGTATGCACGTGCCTGAAAATACATCGACAATTGTGCAATTGTATACACACCCTAAAAACAGTACATTTCGCATTGTAAACAATGAAAAGAATACAGGATGCTAAAAAAATGGTATATCAACACTATACTCAAATAGGGATACCCCTTGAATAGGAAAAAATTCATCTCGTGAGTTTTTAAAGATATGGAGTGTCAGATTTTGTTGGTGTTCTGTGCCTAATGAACATATTTTTTTTAATTTGCCGCTGTCTGTTTTCTGAAACGGCGTGGTTGGCAGGACAACAAAAAATAAATAAATAAGTTTCCTGCCGGATAAAAACACGAGAAACGCGTTTTCTACGTCCGTGTCGATTGGGAATTTGATGATTAATATAAAAAGCGACAATTAAATCTAATTTTTCAGCGAAATTTATGGTTGGGTACGAAATTCGTCGCGTAGTTTGTGTAAGAATCGGTCGTGCGTATTGGTTCTTTGTTTGAAGCATTCGGGCGTGTGAGTTTAGGGACTCCGCATAGTGTAATATGGCGGAAGATCAGACCCAAGAGATTCAATAACGTATCTCTGAGGATTGACCTGCTTTCTTTTCTTTTCCCACCCCGGTTGCTGCTTTTGGACGTGATACGTTCTTTTGCGGACGCAGGAATTCATAAACAGATCACAACTGACGACCACAGTTCAGGGTAATCCAGACGCCCGTAAATTGACGAATAAAACTAAGGTACCCCTTTTATCTTGTTCTCTTGCTTCCGTATTGTTGGCCTGTGAAAGGCGTAAGTGAATTGTCAACACATATTGGCGAGTATTCAATTTACGCAACGTCCCGGCGACCAACTCCTTAAACCTTCCAGTGCGAGGGGAGACCATTACTACATACCTTCTGTTCAAATCGTGGACTCATGCCTGCGATGACTGTATCTAAATATATGTTAACCCTAATTTAAGTTTTTAGTAGTCTGAGTAGTTCTTCCCGTATCTCCAGGCCAAATTCAAGGGGCGGCAAAGTTATCTGTAACCTTTTATTTTGTAACCTGTTGTTTTGTGGATATGCTAAATAAGTCATTTATTTAGTAATAGATATGCCATGTAACTCAACTAGGCTCTTATTTTTGAACGTAGTATAAGTTAATCGGTAATACTTTGCATTTTAGGGGATATGTACTAATTAAGATTCCCTTTTAAACACAATCTAAGTTAATATTAATATTAGGGGGCCTTAACAAAGGCAACCCCGGGACAAGTTCACTAGATGCCAGGGACTATTTGTATATGTTCCAAGGATAGTTCCATACCTTGAGCGGCCTATCTGGAGCAGCGGCGACTCATTGTACGCTTTTCCAGCGACCTTCTGTAGAGCGCAGACGGTGCTGGTGTACTTCACCTGGAACCTACCTCCTACTCCAAAGAGCTAGCCGGCATCAGTACCGTTGTTGGGCGTAACGCCTAACGCGCCTGTGACAGGAGGTTTGAATTTACGGCAACGATCTTGCTCATGAACAGTATATTTGGATTTTTAATTATAGAAACAGAAAGTACCATGGGTTTACCCTCATTTGAAAAATGTTTTAAAAGAACAAACATAAATTTGGCGTTAAAATGGATGTTCGAAATTGCCGCTACCTACTGTTGTGCAAGAGCTAGCTCTCTTGAAGGTATTTTCCGAAATTCACTGCAAGATCTTCCTGGCTATCAATTAAAATGCATCTTGAATACGGTGGACAGCTCTTCCCTGTTGTGGACAGGTGTTCGGCAGACGAGGCCGTTTATAGAACTCCGTAAAAGGAAACGAGCCCGGAATTTCTTGGTGACCATAGAATTGTACCATTTTTATCAATCCACCTATTGGGATAATTGTTCTAGACAATTTCTCACAGAAACTGTATTACGGGCGGGCGCCCCATCCAATTGCATCTAAGAATTGTTTTCTGCAGCTATTGGAATATCGCCGAGAAAGTTCACAAAGGTTTCATTTAAAAAATTTAAAAAATTTTCTCATTTAATTTTCTTGTAAGAAAAATTGGGACCAATATTCCAGCCCAAATATTTACACTAAAGTGCCGTTGATCTTTTCTCTGATATGTTAAGTGGGGGTTTTCGAAGCTGTAATAATATTCATTAGGTTTGTTAAGCGATTAAAGATTGCTTCATCTGTCTAGGTAACACAACTTGGAAAAGCTGGGGTTTTTCAGCATGTTCAATTCAAAAACTGCAGTAATTCAATTTTGACCTGAAGTCTTATGGTTGTAAAGAATGAATTTTAGTGTAATGGTATGGATGAAACCCTTCGGCATCGATCATGTTCCTTGCAAGTCGTCAATCAATTTTGAGTTTCTACGCGATACTTTAATACACTCCTTGAAGGTGCTTCTTCAACTCTTGCAAGAACCATATCTACCATCTCCACAGTTCGCACTGTTCTTGGACGTCCACGATCGACAAAATCGACAGAAACATAATTTCTGCTTTCTAATACCCGCTGATCCAGTTTTCTAAATACGCTATGGAAACATTTTCTGTAATTGAATTTGTAGTAGAATTACAATTTTGTGACAGTTTGAAATTTTTATTTGTCAACTAACATTAAACAATATCCAGTCGAGGTACCTTGATAATGAAATAATTATTTCCGGATAACATGATTGCCTGATGTTCAGAGCGTGTCCCTGAATAGCAGTGTGGTGTTGATTCATCATTTATTTCAGCACCCTGTATTAAATATTTGAATTGGTATTGAACCGATACAGATAATTTACACAATCTTACCACAGTACATTTGGACGGGATTCTGCAGGAAAGAATCAACCCAAACTTTGCTAAAACTGAGAAATTAACCAAAATCTTTACAGTCAAATGCAAAATTCTGTTACAGTTATGCATGATTCAAGGCTGCTCGCATTTTTCTTGAGGGGAGGGGAGTCGAATTTAAAAAAAATGGACCTTTTTCGTGTGAAGTTTTAATATAAAATCACCTTTTTACATACTATTTTATATCTCCTCACACTTTTTTAAAACAGCAGAAAGCTGTTCTAATAATTACTAAATATAATATTTGTAAAATTAATCCAAAATGACGGACCTTCACAAAATAGGAGTGGTCGTCGACCCACTTCGACCTTCCTTGCGCACGGGCCTGTCGTTTAACACTAAAATTGTTGACATGTGCATTAGATTTGATTTAACAAATGAATTTTAATAAAAAAAATTGTTTTTGTCAAAAAAGCATTTTTGTGGCTTGGTTCCTATCTGCAAAATAACTTACGTGAAATTTGAAGTTAATGAATACTTATTTTCTATTATAAACTTACATTATTAAGCTTATAATCTAAAGAAATATTAGTATGAAATTACGGAGGTTCAATAATTTGTTCGATTTCAAAATCTGGAAATCCCATGATGCCGTCTAAATTATCTTCCAAGTTTCCTTCCCCTTGCAAGCTTTTATAAAAAGACTGACAATATTTGGGAATAAGATGCATTATAGATATGATGTTTTGTAGCTTTGGACTCGAAATTTTTTGCTATCGGGCCACATTGGAGGCAGGTTGCTTCTATTTCCAGAAAGTTTTGTAGGCCTACTAACTTGCTTTTGACGAATTCTACTTCAATATAAGCATCAGCGTCAGACCGTATTTTCATAAAAATTGAAAATAGCTTGCAACCAGCTGATGTTTTCTTGTCGACATTCATTTTTACATGCTTTTTATTTAACTCGCTCTGTCCGTATAAATCAAATCTTGTAATCGATTTTTTCCCCAATTTTCGTTGTCCAACTAAGCTGAAATTTTGGTAACAATGCATGAATCAATTATTGAAATTCCAATGGTCTCGTACGAAATGCTATGTACAATAGAGTCGCGCTTACAATAGTTGCAGAATAACAATGACATTTTCCGAAGAATAAATGTGCTACTCTTCGGAGATTTGTTCGACCAAATCAAGTTGTCAGTTAACCAGTAAGATTACCACCGGCAATGCACCAACGGAGACTGTTCACACTGGTTGAATTGAAGCAGAACATGCGACAGCACGGCGACACCACATACACAGACATCCTCAATGCTTTCAGAGTTAAAGAGCTCCATCAAGATTACCTTATGGAGCTTATGAAGAGATTGAGCACAAACACAATGGGCGAGTTTATGATAGATAAGGCGCTAAGGATTTATCCAACCAACTAACACGTTCAAGATCACAACGAAGCTGTATTAAGACACCACAAAAATTAGCATAATAAATATTAAATATTAAGGCCCAAGATCAGTTGGTGGATGCAACGAAAAACATTGAAAACGTTGACTTGAAGACTGGAATAATATTATCCCAACAGACATCAATAAGACAGGTGGATTACCCATGGAATTGGAGATATTCGTAGGAGAAAAAGTGATGCTAAGTTCGAACATTGATGTTTCGAAGGAAGTAGTCAATAGCGCTATTGGGGTAACCACGGAAGTCAAATGGCCATACTTCCTTAGAGCGCAGATGTATGACACGGATATATATTCGGTTCGAATGGACTTTGGTAGAGACGGCATACACGAAATACAACCAAAATCTTTTCAATTTCTAGCCAAGTTCAGCTGTGGTACTGCTGAGATGGATCGCATGCCATAACTCCAGGAGTGGCCAAATAACTCTCGATTATGATACGTAATGCACGATTATGACAATTTAAGTTGCTGGTAGTTAGAAAACGGTTGATAAAAAAAACCATATTGACAAATGCTCTCGGATGGCACTATAAAAGGTAAGGTCCACCACTTAGGTGGGTTTTACCTAACTTTTTGTAAACATTGTATAGGATTGAATATATTTATAAATTTCATAAAAATTTGTTGTATCACATTTTCATTACAAATAAGTTACTATATCCACAGCTTTGGCTGAGAAATATCGCATGAAGTTAACTTCGTTAACTTATTAATGTGAGTCCAAAATTTTAAATAATTTATGTAAAATGAAGCAAACATATTTTCCCTTTTACAAAAGTCAAATTTCTATGAGCTTAAAAATTAATTAGAACATTTGCTAAAGAATAAAAAGAGTAAAATAAAAATAAATTAAAAAAATTTTAATTTTAATATTTTGAAATAGTCTAAAAATAATCAAATAATTTTTCCTGCTACCCGGGAACATTGGAAATTTTTGACTAAAAATAAAAGCGTAAGGCGCACATAAAACATCTCATAACGCCCCAGGATTTTATTTGTAGTCATGAAAAATTCCAATGTTGGCGGGTAGTAAAAATAGCATATTAAAAAACAAATTTCATAAGACATGTTTTTATGACACGAGTTCAAGTTCAGAAAACGAGCCTCGTAGAGTGTGATAAAACATCTTATGAAACGAGTTTTTTATACTATTTTATCTATTTGCCAAAAGTCGAAGAAAAACGCACTTTTTTGACATATAATTGATTTAGGGATTTTAGTGATAGTTGGTGACATTGACGTTTTGACACTTGAATATGAAAGTTTTGTCAATTTTCTATTTCATTTTGACGTTTAATAAGGTTAATTACTAATGTTACCAACCTTTTAAAAATATATATTGCATGCTAAAAAGAAAGCCATTATGAACTCAAATGGGTTTAGAAATGAGCTCATTTCGATAGGTAAATAAATAAAAATTATTTTATTATTTTTAGACCTTTACGAAATAAAAGCATGCTTTTAAAATATTTTTTATTCAATTTTATTCTATTTGTAATGTATTTAGTTTCTCTGAGCTGAAAAAATCTGTAGATCTCATACATGTAACGACAAACTAATTTTTTCTTCGACATCCTCGCATTACTCATTAATAGGGTTAACTTTATATTGAGATTTTGCCCACCACATCAATCACAATCTCTTTAATGTCTGCTGACACATTTTCGTTGATATATTTCAAAAAGCAAGAACCAATCCCCTGAGCGCTCCGATCTGCATCATATTCAAACCAAATATTAAGGAGAATTCCTTATTAGGTCATCTTCAATATATTCCTAGATTGTAAAACCAAATTTTCCTTTCGTAGAATAGAATACCCGTAGAAAATATCCGTATAGAGTTTTTTTTCTAGAACAAAACTTAGACACTCCAATCAACTCCATTTTGCTCTTGTCATCATTCGTTTTTCGGCTAGTTTCTTGCCGAAAATGAATATAATAGCGATGCTCTTCACATAAGCTGCTTTCCTCCTCTTCATTTGGAGAATAATTAATTTTGGCTTGATATGTGACGCAGGTATTGCAAGTGTTTTTCTTTGGCCATTTAAATTTTAGATTGAATTCTGTATGAAACAAAACTAACAGGTTTTATCGTTTTTCCTTTGTACATTTGATATATTAATGCAAGAGCTACGTCTAGAGGCAAAAATTACGTTTATAACGAGTATAACGAGCTCGAATACGTTTTACTCCCCAGAGGTTGTTAAAGATGTTATTTGTCCTGAATTAGCTAGTTGCTCTAGCCACCACAGTGGAGATATGGGGATCCTACGTCTATGCTGCAATTAATTAAGCAAAAATTCAGGAGTCATTTGCGAACGTCAAAAATTGGGAAAACAGTCGTGGTTAGGGCGCCACTTTGTTTTCAAAATTGTCAGAATGTCAGTTGTTTTAGAACGGAAGAACAAATAACTCTAGTTTCTAACTTATAAGTCACTGGATTCCTATTTCGATCAAGTTAAAACCAGACGTACAATCTGAAATATGTTGTTTACTTACTACTAGCTAATACCTGAAAGAAAGGATTTGTTATTACACTACTAGATTATACACTAAAAAAATAAGAAATGCGATACTTAAATATGTAGTGTAATGCCACGTAGCAATTTGAATGAGTGTATTTATTAGAAACGTGACAAAAAAATCTTTGACCGTCTAGCTCTAAGGTTATCGGCAGAGTAGGGGTAAGTCTGATGGTCTTTTTGGCCTTCCACTACACTCGTCAGAAACAGAACAGAAAGTAGCTATTAAATTGAATTACTTATCGTAGTATCTCAGAAGTGATTAAGTTCAATGG
>JAHWXV010757546.1:0-10034 GCA_024586415.1 Phrixothrix hirtus | reverse complement strand
ATTAAATTTAGATAATTTACAAAAGGAATTAGCGATAGATAATAATAGAATTTACACAAATGAGATGATTTGACACAAAAAAAAACAGCGGGAGCTGACAAATTTCTAATTGTAATAACCTTCTAACAGAAAAATCACTAAATTATTTTTTTTACCAACCTCTTAATTCTAACACAGTGAGGTAATTTCAAATGTTTACCTTGCAGCTCGTGAATCCTAGCATTTTTATTGTCCTCAATCAACAAATGTAACTAACAGTTTCAACTTCAACATGACCTACATCATCATGACAAGCACGTATAACGTTTGATTTCGTAACACTAGGGACATAAAATAGTAATTTATCATTTTCTTTTCTATAAAATAATGTGTCACAGAGCTAAAAAAATGTATCCTCACCTTGTTATAATTTTTCACGTAACATACTTATTATCTCATCTAGTATCTTTTTTATGGATAAGACTTGCTCAAAAGTATTAGTGTCTAGAATCAAAATATCATGGGCACGACTAAGGGCATGTACATGAGTCGTTTTTGAACCTGGGCGATGTTCAGTAACATAGTTGTAGTTTTCTAGGAATAATATCCATCGAGAAATTCTCGGGTTAAAGGATTTCTTACTTAGTGTAAGACGAAAACTGTCACAATCAGTAACTATTTTGAAAGGGATTCCAAATAAATAAGTGTGGAATCTTTTACTAGAGTAAATAATTGCTAAATATTCCAACTCAAATCTATGATACTTTGACTCAAAAGCAGTGGTTCGCTGACTGAAGTGAAATGTTGGCTGAAACTAACCAGATGACTGTTTTTGTAAAAGAATTGCATCATAAAAAAGAGAACTTGCATCACAATGCAGTTGTGTTACTAATTCTGGAGAATAATTACTAGGAGTGTTTGCGATGACAGCAATTTCTTTAATTTTTCAAATGATTCTAACTCTCTTCTGCCAAATGAAAAAGTAAGATTTTTGCATCATACAGTGACTTAGCTAAAATTGAAAAATGTGGTATGAATCTTTGGAAATAACTTGCAAGTTTAACGAAACTATGGAGTTATCTGACATTTTTAGGAATTGGATATTCCAATAAACACTAAACCATTTCGAGAATTAGGACGGATTCCTTTTTTTTTAATTTCATAACGTAAATAATTAATTTTATAATTTAAAGGGGAACATTTATCCTATTGGAATTGTAAATTAAAGTTGGCAGCTAACTCAAAAATTTCACTTAAGGTATTTAAATAGGTATCTAACTCTTTGGTTGCTACTAATATGACGTCTAAATAAATAAACATTTTATTTTGCCTTATTAAATTAGAAAATATTTGATTGGCATACCTTTGAAATACTCCTGGTGTATTGGTTAAGCCACGGGGCATTCTCAGGTACTCAATCTACCCTAAGGGGGTGATAAATGAAGTGAATTTAATTGAAGGTTCTGCCATCTTTACGTGATTAAAACTATTTCCTAAATCTAAGCTGCTATATGTTTTATTTTTTGGAGACTCTAAATTATCATCAGTTAATGGGGTGGGGTAATAATCCTTGACTGAAATTTTATTTAATGAGCCATAATCAATGCGTAAACGAATATCATCTGTCTTTTTCCTAACTAAAATTATTGGGCTTGAATAAGGTGAGTTGCTAGGTCTAATAATATTACCTTTTCATAATTCATCTAAAATGTTTTGCAACTACTGCTTTTCGTCTAGGCCTAAAAAATATTAGCTGTTTCTGCGTCGGTATGATACTCATTTCAAAATTATCATTATTTAAATTTGGATTAAATTGACTTTTATATTTTTCCTCATAAATTGTTCTAACTGGTTTGTGAATTCATCATTAATATTTGAATTAATATTTAGTAAATCTTTTACACTTATTGGTTTTTTTACATAGTGTATATTCAAAACCTTTTGTACAAATGGATTATTGGTCTCTAATGATCATTTTCCAGGTGCTGTTGAATATAAATTTTCCACTTTCTCTTGTTGCATTTTTATTAACATTTGCTCATCCTATAACGTAAGCCCCGCATGCAATCTTGCTCGATTGTCATACATAGGCTGCGTCCAATGCCACAGGTTAGCTCTTAAGTCGAATTGTGAGTTCAGGTTTGCAAAGTATAGAAATCAGTCTCCTTTGGTGCTCGTGGCGTCAAATTGTATCATATCGGTTGGACAAATATATTAAAAGTAATGTTTACCTAAAACTAAATTGATATTAAGTAACGAAAGCTGTGGAAATCTTTACAATAATGGTTATTGAAAAGGAATGTGTTGGATTTCAGAGGGAGTGGACTTTATTTGCAACTTAGGTTGTATATTCATACTTGCTTATTAACTACAGTTCGGTTTTCATTACAATTACTTTTAATGAATTTAAGTTATGAAAACTTATTATAATTTCTTTTCAAATACTAATTCTATTCAGAGTATTTTAAGTAAACACTGCTGTATCATATTTGCACTGAAATGTAGACCATGCATTCGTAAAAGATTAGTTATTGTCTTTCATAAACGCTAACTTTACTCTTGTTAAATAATTAATACTGATTCAATTTTAATTAGGTTTATTTGTGACTAATTATATATAAAAATGCGTATTGTAGTTTCTGTGCATTTACTATTTGCGTGTATTTACATTTTTAAAGTTATAAATAAAGATTTATTTGTACCAAACTAATTCTTGCCATATTCCGTTTAAATTTTCATGTGTTTTGTTATGAACCATTACGGCAAACAAATACGTACATTAGTCTATTCGCAAGAGGCCATGCTTTGCAGTAATACAAGCTATGCAAAGATCGTTGACTTCAATCTAGCTGATTGTTTTTAAAAGAAGGGTGACAACCCAAATATTTATGAAAGTACAGAGTTCTTATTAAACGCTGTTGTGTTAATTTGTGTTAAAGTTACAGTGCTAGATACTCGGATTTTAACGTCTTTAGGATTAATTGTGCATGTTTAGTTAATCGATATTCCCAAAGGAAACGTCAATAGGTGTACTGAAAAAAGTGATAGAGCACCTCTTCGCAAGAATAAATTTGTTCGCACGGAGTCGTTTATCACAACAGCACGAGATGCTTACGCAGGTAAGGGAAACGTTAAGAGCCGAACCTACTTAGTTACAAATATTTGAATTAAAAATTGATTTTAACAAATATTCGGGTTTCAGATGATTGAAATGAGAAAATCGGGCTAATTTTTTGTAAAATGATTCTTGTCTAATGTGCTCGTTTAACCAATTTATTTTCCAGTAAATCTACCGGCTTTAAACTTGATTTAGTATATTTCTTCCGTTAACGCCCTACGGAATGATGTATATTAAATTCTCGTACAATGGTTAATTTTCTTATCGAAATAACTGTTGTGGTTCGGTTAATAAGCTATGCACAGATTAAGCTTTAAGAGCTCTTCTAAAAAGTTTGTTCGTAACCTTTTCCATACGAAGGTAAGGAAAAGACTATTTAAATTCGAATTACTCCGCGATATTTATAATTTTCCATGTGAATGAATTTTAGATCCTATGTACACTTTTTCATGTAATTTAAAAAAAACATGATTTTTACGGTATATAAAAAAGTAGCAACTTAATTATCTAAAGGTACGTTAATTGTTATCCAGGCTACCTTTAAATAATTAATTGCTTAGCAAAACAAATAAAATGAATTACGAGCTTATCTGAAAACAAAATATGGATTAATTTATGTGTACGGATAGGTACAGCGGATTTGAAACTGTTCTTAAACTATGAATTTACTTATAGTTAGTCGAAAAATAAGTAATTGAAGCTATAGACTCTCCGATTACATGTAAAACATGAATGTTTAAATTGATAAAGATAATCTGCATTCAGCAGGCCATTATTGCAACCAAGCGGGGTTATCAAGTTCATGGTCCGTACTTGACCCGATAGACTTGTTTATAAAACTAATCGTTATTTAATCAGTTGTTTAGTTTTGTCTGTAGACAAAGAAATGGGTTAACTTTCCATTAATTATAAATAACTGCAGGAAGCGTGTTATACTGGGCGTTTTGTGTCATTAGTTAAAATATTAAATTTAAACATGTATACGGGGTGCCCACAAGAAATGTTAAATTAAGTAATTAGGAAAAATAAATATCATTAACTTGTAGTTAAGTCTTTTGAAACAAAATGGCTTTTTGTACCTAATTTCAGGTACATGTTACAGTACTTGCTTAATTCCTTGATCAATTTTTTGGTGCAATTTTAGGAGATGCATATATTATCTTAGACAATGCCGAAAACTTTTCTATCCCATGCATTTACGGTTCAGTTGGAAGGTTGGCCGTTTTTTAAAAGTTGATGTTTTCATTTCTCAGTTGGTCAGTAACGTCAATTACATAGTAAGAACTGGTCACTTTAAGCTAAAACAAGGCACCACTTGTATTGTAATACCTTTTAATAAAGCGTATTAAGCGTGTCTTAATTCATGCTTGAATTTGCTTTATTACATCCGTTAAGAATAAATCGCTCAAATATATTCCCGTATGCATGCATAACTTGCTAAACCATGTGCTTCTTAAAAAATTTAGATTTCCCACATATCTTTCTATATATTTTAACTCTTGAGCATCATGGCAGCGATAATATTCTTTACCTTTACAAACTAATTTAATTACTAAATACAACGGCAGCTGGGTGCAGATCTAAGAAATCTAGAATTTTTACGCCTGCAGGGATTATCGCTTTTTTAAGAAAACTCCCAATGATACGTATCTGGACATAGGAGTGACGTTTTATAAATTATTATCTTAAAAATATACTCAGTGACATAGAAATTGCAACATCAAGAAAAGGTTGGAATTTCCATATCAAATTTGGTAGGAACATTTAGCTACGTTATAGTAATAAATGATCAAAATTTGGGAGGAATATCTTTATTAGTTAAATAAAATTTTTTAATAATTATTAATAATAAGTGGTGCAGACTCTCTGACTTACACATTCATTTACACGTCGAGGCATCGATTAAATAAGGTAGTTTTTCGCATTTTTGGGTATTGTCTCCCATGAAAATTATACCTCATATCTGAAGGACTCCGAAGTCAAAAAAGGATGCTACAAGTTTTGCAATTTACTGCCCATTATGTCCCATATATGTTTAATGGGAGAAAGATCGGGAGATCTAGGAGGCCAGAGCAAAAGATAAATCTGCGCCTGCACAAAGAAGTTCAAGGAAAACCTTCCTACATGTGAACGTGAATTATCTGCTGGAACAATGGATGATCGAGCTCTTGTAAATATGGCAGAAAATGTGTTCCAACCACCTCCACAATATACCGTTGTTCTCTCATATTAATTCAAATGAACACCAAGGGAGACCTACTGTCTTAGGTAATCACACCCTTAACCATAACACCCACAGCGCGGTGTACGTGCCTCTCAACTGTAAATCGAAGATTCCGTCGTTCATCCCGTCTTTTTCTGACTCATACAATCGTCGTGCATTCCTAAACAAAATCTAGATTCGTCACTAAAGACAACACTACGCCATTCAAGATTTCAATCAGATCGTTCTTTGCACCATTGTAACCGTTGTTGACAACGTTCTGCAGTTAAAGGAAGCACACGTTCTGGACAATATGTTGTGAACACGAAACTTTGGATTCGGCAATAAGCTGTTCTAAGAATTACAAGGCGATCTTCTTCACCAAACTGTTGGTCACCAACTACCCGAGTAGAGAAAAATCATTCTCTAAATGCCATTTATCTTAAGTGACGATCTTGACGGTCATTCGTTCTTCTTGAAGCCTCGGTTCCTCTTTTACGATGTCCCTGGCCATCTTCAAACGATGCGAGATACACTTTCATTGCAGTAGACCGATTTCAATATACACGGTTAGCAATTTCCCCAAATGAAAAACCAGCTCCGTGCAAACCAATAATTCGACCTCTGTCAAATTCGCTTAATTGACGGTAATATCCTATTTGCCGTACTCTAGGCATGATCCAACCAACACAACACGTTAACAAATGAACAGCAACCAAAATAATTTTAGTTAACAATGGAAAAGAATAACGAATGGTACGCTAAACATACCGAAAAAGTTAGCAAAAAATTATAAGAACTGTCAAATGTGACGTTATCATATTACCACTTGATCTCAAAATTTGATCAACTATTACTTAATATCAGCCCAACAGATCTACCAACCTTGATTAAGAAATTCCTACTCCTTCTTGCTGTTGCAATTCCTAAGTTACTGAATATTGTTGTAAAGCTTTATATTATTGCCATGATTATTGCTATATGGGTTCGTATGAGGCATGTCCGTCTGATGAAATACATAAATTACAAGCTTCATATATTGTTGATCAAAGATCATCTTGACTGTGTCTCTAATTGATACGAAAACGAATAAAAGCCGATCATTTTTCTTTGCTGATACTGAATATGGAGTAGGTGTTAAAAAATTTGTGAAAAGTTACACTGCCTTATGTGCATTGAATGCGGTTCATAACACGTTCTCTTTTACCTATCCGGAAAAAGGTACAGAATTCATGCTGTGGGGATAAATACCTTATAGATAGTGTCCCAAAAACACATGGTACTGCGGAAACCATTGGTACCTTATGATACATATAACAAAATTATGAATTTTTCTACAAAATCGTATGGTTTTTGAAACACTGGCAATTGAAGTATTAATTCTGACCGTGTGTATGCGCCGTGCCGGATATTAATATCATTTCCTCAACTTGTATTACTCATTGGTATTTGGTGAAATATGAAATATATGTTTGTTTTTGGAATACATATTTCGAGAAGTTAATGTTTACGTGATTTTATGTTAGTTTACCTGGAACTCTTTAGAACAGTATCTCTCAATCTCTGACACGCAAATCTAACCCGCAAGTGAAAAATTTAAAAATAAGTTTTGCAGAGCAAAATAAATAGCTAATGTGTATTCCAGTTGTTCGTTTCGTGTTTAATAGTAACATTTAGGGAGTAGTATAGTTACTGGACCGCGAAAAACGAATCGTTTATTTTGTTTTCAAATATGTCCATTAAACACGTTTCACAATTTTAAAACAAAACAAATTGCAGTAATTTTTAACAAATAATTTTGTTATGAAACGATGAAACAACTAATATGTATAAAAAGTTAATAATAACGTATAACAGCTGGCCGAAATTGTTATGTTACTTCAAAAAAAGTAAACACACTCTAAGAACTGTTATAGTTCGCATTACTATAAGCACATCCTAAGTAAATATTGCTAGTTTCATAAGCATATTATTTGTATTAGAGTAGTACGTTTTTACAACGATTCAATCCATAAATTTTTTATTTCATAAACAAGATTGCATATAGAGCAAATTAGATTATTTATATTTTCAGAATTTGAAATTGGCTATTGACAAAATGCATAAGCAAATTTTGTTCCGAAGGTAATCAGGTACTCACAGTTTCCGCGGTACCATGTAGATTTGGGACATTCTGTATAGGAGACCTAAATTTATTGCTGTTTTTTTGAAGCTGAAATCTTCAGAAACTTACTCCGGCCATTATTTTCAGCACAGCTCAGCCATAGTACTGACAAACGCCGCAGAACTTCTGTTTACGGGACCTGTATATAAAAAAGAGCTTCCAGAAAAAATAAAAGTCTCCAAATAAATTCTTTCTCAACCAATACACAAAAATGTTCAATTGTCATCAATAAGTAAACATCAAAATGAGTAAATACCAATTAGTATACAATAGCAACCGTATTGCCAATATGAAGATTAATTATGAACTTTCGAATTCAATCTAAATTATTTCATAGTTATCATAGCTATGGATTAGGAGTTAAATTTATTTCATATACTTTTGCAATTAAAGTGCTGCTTTAAAAGCGTATTTTGAGTTGAACAAAGCACACTGTAACATCTGCTATAAAGCAAAATAACTTTTTGAAATTCCGGGACCAAGCCGCCACAACTAAATTTAATCCCGCATAAACAAAGGAAATCCATAGCAACAACAAGAACTAACCATTAATAGTGTATTATATACCAAGGGATTAAAGTGCCCGTTTTAATCTAAAGAGAGAAAGTTCATTTTTCTCGCTGTAGCTCAAGAAATAATCTCTCGAGGGATTAAAAAGTACTTTAGTCCTGAGCTATATACGTTATTTTTTGCACTTTGGAATAATTTAAAATCAAAAGCACCAAAGAAAGTAAAATTGTATGATTTTGACGTTGGCCTCGTTCAGATAACGCAACTATTGACTAGAACCGTACATATACTTCTGATCTGTTGTAAAGAATCACAAAAAAGGCGGTTGAATAGTATGTTACCATTTATAGTTGCTGGAAATATATTGTTTATGGTTCTCGTGGTTAGGTTATACCAACTTAATTATATACTTGTATTTTTCTGATCATAGTGCACAATTTGTCGATATATGAATTATTAGAAGAGGATGTAACCTATTAATGGACATATTAAGTATACCTACGTTTATTATACTTACATTTCGGAACTAATTAATTATGTACAACTATATGGTTTTCAAAAACTATAACGTCTTTCCTATGTTGATACACAATTATGCTTACGCTTACAACTTTGTGGTTATAATACAGATAAAGTGTAAAAAGATAGGCAATAATGCTTTGTTTATCAAAATGTAATTAATACAACTTCAAATTTTCTCAGATGCCAATATCGAGCAATCGTTGCCACCCGCTATTAGAGGACTCAGGATGTTACCATACTCAACCGTTATGTTTGCTGAATGAGCCCAATGACAGTTCATTTTATTTATCAACGTATGCTTCTCGGCAAATACTATATAAATTTTATTTGCAAAGCGCCATAGAAACATTTTCAGTAATATGTAGTTTTAATTGATTAGTTTTTGTTATTGCAATGAATTTACCTTATTTATGCGGGATTTAAAGCACTTTAATTCCCTTGGGAATTGAAGTGTAACATTTAAATCCTTTCAGACTTATGCATAATCAAACTAGTAGCGTACTAAATTTAATATATTAATGTACATAACTACAAAGTTAAGTGAATATGTAACTATGCATATTTAGTAATGATTAAATTTAGTACGCTACAAGTTTGTTTATGCATAAGCCTCCTTTTGATTAGAAGTATCGCTTTTTAGTCATGCAAAAAATCTTATAAGCTAAAGTAGTTGGCGTCTTATTTATAATTGTTCAACTTTTTTGTTACCTCATAAATAAAACCGCATAGCTTAACGTGAATTCTGTAGAAAAAGATTGAATATAGTCAATAACTCACTTTAAATTCAATTTGCAAGGATTCTTGTCAACTACTCAACGATTTCCTTCAAAACATTGCAGGATAGAGACAGATGCTCCGTGCAAAGAATGAATATTGGCGTAAATATGTTCTGAGAACTTGCTAACCTCACATAGGTAAATATTCATAATCAATCATAAATAGTATTTAATCCTTTTAATATAACAATGATATTTCTACGTTAATATGTTAACTGAAACAAATAAGAAGTTAAGGTATAATTTAAATACAATTCATTATAGAAGCATTTACTTGTAAATAGAACTTAAGTATAATATAAGCACTAATTAAACATAAGGAGGTTGTAATAAAATGAAATTCAAAATAAATCGAGTAGGTAAGGGTGGCACTTCCGACGACCTCCAATGACGTCTACAAGCTGGCTGTCATTTAGAAGTCATACAAATCAGAGGTCTTGCAATTTAGCGGTCAGGCGGTTTGGAGGTCATTCAATTTAGAGATCATGCCGCCTTCTCCCAGGGCTTCGACCCCCATGAGGGGGCCCCCTTGAATTATATATAGAGAACGTGGATCACGCTCAAGCGGCGTCACTGAAAGGTCTGCAATCTTGGCTAACGGAGGCATCTAACGTGATCTACTGCTCTACCAAGGGCCCCCATATGCATGTTTCAAGGAGAGAGACTGCGTAACCTCCAGCCGGGGCTGCGGTTCTTCAAGGCACGAGATTTAGCGGCCTCGCCGGCTTCACCTATTGTTTCGCGTGCCGGCATACGTTTAAT
>JAHWXV010757524.1:0-11339 GCA_024586415.1 Phrixothrix hirtus | reverse complement strand
TCGGCTTTTCACCCGGCCAAATTAATTTCAAAATTCGTGCCATTACTATTAGGAGGAATCTACTTATTTATTTCATATATATATATATATATATATATATGTATTCAGAATGAATACGTGATTTGTTTTCATTTAGAAATGACAAGTGAGCCAAAATATGATTGACGAAAGGCAAAGATGTAATAAAGGAAAGTTAAAGTAGCATTTTCGAAAATAAATCTTAGTGCAATTTACAACACTGTTTTCTTAATTTGTAAACATAAATAAGTGTTATTTACCCTACTAAACATTGGAATTCAATTTTTAAAGTAATATTATGTTATAAGATCATCGTTTAAAAATTGCCTTTAAATTAAAACAATCTCATATTTAGCATTTAATGAGTTTATTTTATAATCGCGTTTGTTAATAAACAACCGAGGTTCTTGCTAATATTTCTTAAGAAATACAAAACTAAATATTTATTGGGCTACCTACTTTAGATTTTAAAGGTGCATAACCCATGCTAAAATGATTTTAATTGAAATTTTCCTTAGTTTCACTGTTCAACGGTAAAATTTAATTTATTCTACGAACCCTTGCGAAAAAAGTGGGATTCGGAGCAATATAAACATAAACCAGGGCCCTATCGTGTTTCTTTTATCGGATATTCGTTTATCAAAATCAACACAGAATTAGTCAGTAAAAATAAATCTTCACAACACATCGATAGTGAAAATGAGATTTAAAAGTAATGTAGTTAAATAAACAATCACCATCTTCGGTTTCATAGATAAATTAAATAAATTAAAATTAGGATCTAGGGATTCTTATTATACGCATTAACGTTTTAACTGACTTTGCACAATTTTAGAGAGAAATGCAGTAACTTGTATTCTAATTCTGATAAGTTTTCAATGCAGTGACTAACTGTAGAATCTTGTTTATAATAAATATTTATTTTTAATTAAATACAAATTCTCGTTATATTTCCTTACATATTCACTACCGAGGGTATCACAATGACATGCATAAATTATCTTGCACATTTGTAAGACGTTCCTCTATAAACTTATTGCTAAATTCGCTCGCACTAAAGGAGTTTTAACACTTTTCTTGTTTTTTATACTGTTCAGCTTCTATTGCAAGCATACTATTGAACATTAATATAAATTAAAAAAACCCTCATCATATTAATCAAATTCTTAGAAATATTGCCGGTAAAATCAATTCAAGTGCAAATAAGTTGAATTCTTAGAAAGTGTTTAAGGAAGTAAAACTAGAAACGCCAAAAGGGTACGGTGTTATAATAAGTTGGTGGCCAAACAATGTCATCTTAAAATATATAAGGGAAATAAGTCACAGAAGTTTGCTCCTTTGAATGATTAGTTTCTAAAATAGCATTTTTCTAAAATCACGTACCAGTTTGTGTAACTCTCAACTCCTGAGAAGATAATGCCATTCCTTAAAATAGCAACAGTGAAAAAAATTCAATAAGCAGTAAAAGAGTGGGGAAGGAAATATAAAAGTCAAGTGCACACATAGAAGAGCATCTTTGCTTGAACCTTGTAAAGTTGTAAGTTATTAAGTGATTTGTGCATCAGGTCCGATCTTTAAGGCACTGAATCTTTGTCAGTGCAGTGATAAAAGTTGCCGCTTGTAATTATCTGGGAAAACTCTTCTCAAATGAATCGTATGAAGGACAATATCCCCTACTTAAACGGTAACAACTATACTGTTTATCAATATCATAATGAAGGACGAAATACGTAGTTCTCTTACATCAATTAACCCACAGTAACACCACATGTCAGTTATTTCTAAGCCAATAATCAAAAATTAAACAAATTTAGTAAATAGCTCTTCAGTTCCTTTATTGTAAGTTAAACTCACAAGTAGTCTTAGTAAATGAGTTGCAAAATAACACTAGTTAGAATTTAAGACTCGTTCACCTGTTTTCTATTGAAGCAGTTTATTCTGTAAATTTTGTCTAAACCAATATTTAAAAATAATTTTATTATTTTATATACAAGTATTTTAGTTATCCTAGTTCTTTGTTTGACTTTTAATTGATCTCTACCGTTTTAACGTTTTTATTTTAAATACTCTTTTGAATATTCTTATGTGTGTTAATAAACAGTTACTTTAATATGATTACGTATTTCTATTTATTTACGTTAGACTGAGGCTTTTAACCTAACATGTAGGAGTCCCCCAATTCCTTTTATTAAAAATTTGTTATTCGGCTGTTTAAATATTTATCGAATAGTTAAGCGCCCGTCTGGCCTATAAATGATCACAAATTAACCAGAAGAGCAAGGGAAAATGGTGTTGGAAGTGTGGCATGTAATGGATTAATTAATACCTCTGATTAGGTTAGATATAGTTTAGATGTTTAATGCTCAGTATAAACGTAAAATAAATAGATAAGATTAATTATGACAACAAAAAGGTCACGATACTACAAAATCATTGTACTAGACGAGGTATAGAATTTGAAACCGAAACTGACGCAGAATATTTAATTTTATTTCTACGTCAATATTGCTAGGAACTCGTGGAAGAGATAGGTGAGAGCCAATGCAAGGAAAAGCTGCGTCACCGAGAACATGAGCAAAGACAGCGAGATCAGAAGTATCGCATGGCGCAATTCAACCTTCAAACTAGGAATACGAATACTGAAGGGAACAATTCGACCGTTAGATGACCGTCAGAAGCGAAAGGCCACGTAACAGCGTTATTAAAGAAAATTAAAGAAGATGGTAACCAAAAGATTGATGTATACTTTGACTGTTACGAAAAAGAATGAGGACAAACGTTTTAAAGAAGACAATGGTCCTGTTCATTACCGACAGTTTTAACTGTTAAAGCCTTAAATATTTACGCTGGCCTTAATGACGATGCATTAAGTTAAGGTTAAAGAGGCGATATTGAAAGCGTATTCCTTAGGAAAAAACCGCCATCAGAAGTAGTTCGGTGATACAGGAAAGGAGGAAGGCATGTCCTATAAAATCTTTGACGTCAAACTTTACAATAATTTATCAAAGTGATAGGACAAATCGAATGCCATAGCTAATGAGAAGCCAAGATAACTTTAGAGCAGTTGTATAACGAAATGCATAAGGCACTGAAAGTACACTAATGGACCACGAGCCCGTAAATATCGAGGCTGCGCCCGAATTAGCACAGCAGTATACAGATTATAGCAGAAAGGTCTACGAAGATGCTATACCAAAATCACCGATGGCAGAGAGGAAAATTTGCGGTAAACTTTCCGGTAAAATGAAGCGGTTATTTAAAGTTTTAATGAAAAAACGCGGCTGGTACAAAAATTAACGTCAAATTCGAAATTTGTTCGGAACGGTAAACCCAATTCCAATATCAAAGACATACGTAGTTCAGCTCTCTGTTAAAGGGGCCTCTACATTAGAGCAGTTTAGCGGGCCAATTAGCAGATAACCGTTCACATTAATATGAATTTAAGGCTCTTACTAAGGACAAGAAGATCATTGCACTGCAGGACACTGACGCTTCGTTCAGTTTGATAAAAAATGACTTGGTGAAATCATACCAGTTTTCTAGTGAAATAGTTCACATCAGAGAAGCTTTTAGTCCAAATTAGAACGGTGCCAGTGGCAAAATCTTATCCCAAAGATGATAGATTTACAGCTATACAGTGTATATAGTAAATTACTGTATAAATAAATGTTATGCCTTAATACCAACTGTAAGTCACAACTAAGTATTATAAATGCTGCAGAGTTGTAAAACTAGCACAACCCGAAAGGAATAGTTCAATCCTGAACGTATGGTGAATGAACCATGGGAAATCTTGATCCGGTAGTAGAAAATTAAAATGAAAACTGTTTGCGGAAAGTAAACAGAAGCAGGACACTGGTAAATGGAATAAATCGGCGTGGTCTTATTGCAGTTAAAAACAAGATCTAGGAATAGAGCATTTATTCGAATTTAACGAGAAAGAGTGAACAGGAAACGAAAAATTCCATACAAAGAATGGCTTGTTAGTGGAAAGCTACTGCCAAGAAGGCCTTGCATAGGTAAAACCGCAAATAAAGGTGCCAGAACCGTTACGAATTTGAATTATAGAAAAAATTCACTACTTCCTACATAACAAAATACAGAAGTATACAAATAATAATGCTGATGGTTAAAAAAAGACAGACAACGGAAGAATATTACGATAAGTGCCCGCAATGTCAAAAATTATACGGATCTAAAGTGAAGAATCGTGAGGAAATTGTTAGGGTACCTTTTGTTCCAGAACCGTCGAAAGAACTAATAACCGATATATCAGCATCACAGCAAAAAAGGGAAACAAATCTACCCTTATCATAGAGGACGCATTCACAAGGTATGCTATTGAAATCGCTGTGATAGACCAATGCACAGAAACGGTTTGTTCCATTTTAATAGGGTGAGTTGATACTTACGGTTGGGTTAGGAAATACAAATCGACTTAGGCTCAAAGTTCTGGTCCGATTTAATGAAACTATCGAGAGAGAAACGACAACAGTAAATCACATCTCCTAACTTGAGAGAACGATTGAAGTGCTTCATGGGATAATAAAAACGCGTTAAGTGCAATAATGCTACAACAACCGAAAATAGATTGGATCAAGTACTCAGCTACGTAACGTTTCTAATCACCAACAGCATAATTAGCACAGTAGGTTTCACACCGAGAGAAATCTCATTTATTAGGTGGTAAGAGAACCTGCAAAATTAGTGTACGCAAGTTGGACAAATCAGGGAGCCAATGATGTGAATCGAGTGAATATGGTTACACAACATGCTCGCGGCACACGAAATATTAAAAAAGCTCAAAATAAGAACGAAAAAAGTCGCAATACAAGCATTATTACAATAAAAATGGCAAACCTCAAAACCTAGTAGGTCAAACAGTGCTAGCGCTAATAATGTAAGGAGAGCTAAATCTAGAATGTTATTGAATAGTTCCGTCTAATATCATACAAAACGTAGGCAGTACCAACTACAAACTGTAAGTAAATAAAAAGTAGTTCGACATATCACATGCCAACATCCTCAATCTATACATTGAAAGACACGCGTGCCTAATAACAGTCCTGCAACAAAAAAGAAAATTCACGGAGAAAAGTCAAAAGCTGACTCAAAAATCAGATTAACGCTATAATCTTCTAAAACAGGTCGAAGAATTAAATGAAACACCGGAGCATATTGTTCAAATTAAAAACAGCAGAATACACAATAGCACGGTGTTTAGCAACATATCTGGGAAAACACACTTAACAGAATTTAAACTCGAGTTAACAGACAAAACACTAACTAATTTAAAGCATATAGAGGTAATGCCATAGTCACCGGAATGACAAAGAAAGAAATATGTAAATTATTGTAGTTAGGACCTATTTACCGCTGCTAAACTTAGTACGGAGAGAAGGAAAATGTCTGAGCCCATGTGTTAATTAGAAAGGCCTAAATCAAAGAACCATTCCAATCTATTATTGTATAACACGTATGGAACAATATTAGTCCTTAAGCTGTGGGATTTTTCGCGAAAAGTTGCCAGAAATATATAAGAATGAGGACACCCGGAGGAACTTTCACGTGGACGAGAATGCCAATGGATCTCCGAAATTTACCCACAACATTTCAGAAATTAACGGACGTGGTGTTACAAAGATCCGAAGGATGTACGTGTGCATACATCGACGATGTAGCCGTTTTTAGTGATAACATAGAATATCATATTATACATTTGCAGAATATCCTAAGCAAAATTAAAAACGCTGGACTGACGGTAAATGCAAACAATAGCGTAATATCCCAAGGATGTATAGATTTCATAGGTAAAATTATAGTATCGGTACCATACAGCCTTGAGTAGAAGAAATAGAGACAGTACAACAGTATTCAGTCCCAAAAAATAAAAAGGAAGCACAGAAAATACTAGGATTGATATGACTATTCAAACTATATAAAAAACTATGCCAGGATAGCCACACCGTTAACATAGAATTTATAAAATACCAGCTGACAAAGCTAATACCTGTCGTAATACGTAATACGTATTACCAAAGGAAGTCTCCTGTTTTAATTTATCTGCTATACGACCGCAAGTTCATACTAGAGAATGTTGCCTCAGAAATGTTTCTATCCATCACATAATCCCAATTTAATGAGGGTAAGTTAAATCCAATCTCATTCGGAAGTAGGAAACTCCAAGATCATGAAACTCAATATTCAGCATCCTAAACGGAACTAGTCGCCATAATGTACGATTTAAATAAGTTTAAAGTTTATTTATTGTGTACAAAAGTCATAATAATAACGCACCATAATACACTGACCTATTTAAACAACGTCTTCTCCCACAATGCTAATCTTTCTTGTTAGAATCTAATCACAGAATTATATAATTATGAAACCTGATATCGAGCCGGCAAAAATTCCAAAAATTCAGATACCTCGCCTTGTACAGTATTTGAGAATAGGGTTTAAACAAACTTTGTTCTTAGTAAATCCTTAGCTAATATAATTAAAAGAAAAGGAAATACAAAAAAAAGGAATTTTGTTCCACAAAAGAGGAGAAAATCTTGAACTAAATATAAATTTATATTAACGCTCATTCACAAACTAAGATTTAAGAATATAATAAATATTAGTTCAAAATCCTAAGAATAATGTAGGTAAAGCAAATCCAAGTATTAATAAACTAATTCTTGGATAACCTTCAAGGACGCAGAGCTAGAGACGCCAAAAGTCTACGGTTTTGTAACAACTTCGTGACCAAACAAAGTCACCTTAAATTAATTAAAGGAAATAGGTGGCAGAAGTTTTCCTCCATGAATGGTTATTTATAGTACATAAGTTGGTTCCTAAATTAATAAATCTGCTAAATTTTACTAAAATCACGTACCAGTTTGTGTAACTTTCAAAACGTGAAAAAATAATGTCACTAATACCATTGGCTAAAAATTGAACGTAAATGAAGCTCAATTAGCAGGCAAAAGAGCGGGAAAGGAAATATAAAGGTCAAATACGCGTTTGAAAACGGACCTTCAGCCTTTTAAGGTTACAGGTTGTTAAGTGATTTTTGCATCAGAGCCGATCTTCAAAGCACTGAAGCTTCGCTAATTAAATGACTACAGTTGCGGCTTGCGATTATCTGACACAACTCTTTCCAAATATGTCGTTTGAGGGACAAAATTAGCCATTCAAGCGGTAACAATTATATTGTTATAGCAACTTCATAAGATAGGAAGGAATACATAGCTCTTTCATCAATTAACTCAAAGTAACATCAAAGGTAAGCCATTATTGTGACAATAATCAAACATCAAGCCACATTAATAAATACCTGTTCAGTTTGTTTATTGAAAGTTAAACTCACAAACAAAATGATAGTAAATAACACTAGTTATGACTTGAAGTTGATATATCTGCTTTCTATTGAAGCTGTTGATTCTGTGCATTTTATATATAGCAATAGTCAAAAATTCATTTATTATTCTAAATATATATAGAAACGCCCCATTTTTTATAACGGAATTTTAAACACCATATGTTTTAATGTTCAATAAGGTCAAAACTGATGTAGGTGACATCAGAAAATTTTCGAGAAAAATGACATTGAAATTTAAAAATCATAAAATTTATTGACAATGCTAAATTATAAAAAGTAACTACATTAGGTGTTCAAACTGTGCGGCTGGTTTCTTATCATGGAAACCAGATAATCTTTTCAGCTCTGTCAGTGATAATAATTTGGCATTTTGATTTGTCGGATAGTTTTCCTTAGATTTTATTAAACATATGTAACTAGTGGCTGCAGTGTTTATTAAGTATTTACTTTATTGTGATATTTCTAAGAATGGTCAAGTTAAGTGAACGTGAAAGAATTGAAATTCTTTGCATGCTTGGTTTGGAGACAGGGTGCACACCCAAAAAGCAGTAGTTCAATTATTCAATGAAACTTATCCTAATCTGTAACAAATTTGTCAAAGCACAGTGAGTACGATTAAATTTAAATTCAGATAATTTGAACACGTTCGTGATCTGGCTAAATCTTGTCGGCCGTCAATGAAAGAAGATTAGCTTAACATTTTGTTAGCAGTAGAGGATAATCACTACACCACGCTTTCGGAAATTGCTTCTACTTTCAAATTTCATCCACCGTTCACAAGGTAGGGAAAAAGGAAAAGTACCATACGTATAAGGTTTTCCTGGTCTAGGAGCTGTCCGATAATAACTTTAATCGTATAAATCTGTTTTGTGAACAAATCCAGGCATTGTGTTGCCATGACGATAATTTTGTGAATAATATCATTCTTCTGATGGTAAAGTAAATAAATAAAATTATCCTTATTGGGCTGTAGAAAATCCTTATTGGATGATGGAGAGTCACACTTAAAGTTCTGAAAAAGTGAATGTGTGTTACGGTATCGTTGATGAGAGATTTCTATGGCCTTATTTTTTCGACGAAAATTTAACCGATGCGATGTATTTAAATTTTCTTCGGGAAAACCTCATCTGCGCACTAATAGCTTTGCACACAAATCCAACCGAAGCTAATCCTCTCAGGAATAAATTCTTCTTTAGTATGTTGGGACATCGCCCCATTACGAACAGATGGATAAGAAAAAGGGCACCGATTGAATGGCCGGCGAAATCGCTAGATTTGACACCCCTAGACTACTTTCTATGGGGCACTTAAAAACTAAGATATACCGTAAGCGGCCAGAGAATTTGAAAGAAATAAAAGGTAGAATTCGTAGAGAAATCGGACGTATCCCTCCAGAAGTTACCAACACTGTGCAAAGAGGGTTTGTTAATCGCCTTCGTTACTGTCAGGTCATCAACGGTGCACATTTTGAACACTTAATGCAGTTATCTTTTATAATATAGCATTGTTAATAAACTTTATGATTTTTACATTTTAATGTCATTTTTATTATGTAACCTACATTCATTTTAACCTCGCTATTCGTAAATAACTACGCTGTTTAAGATTCCGTAATAAAAAATGGGGGTCGCTATTTAAAATGATATTGAAGATGTCATAACTTTTTAAAAAGTGGCCGCAAACCTTAAAAAATATACAAAAAATGGGAAATTATTTTAATCATTTGCATGTCCGAGCCATTTTTCAAAAAATATTTATACAGTTTTTATCGATTTTGTGCATTACGTTACTAAAGCACTGCATTTCGAACAGTTATCCGCTGGACTAACCTATAACTGATCTACGATTAGATAGGTGGGCAACGACAATACAGCCTAGATGCCCTTACATTTTATTTTATGTAAAATACAATTATATGTAGATTTTGTAGATAACACAAACTGCAAACTGCAAACTGCACATCGATGTTTATATTTTTTGTATCAAAATATATCTATACATATAATTAATAGAGATTTTTCGCACTAATACGCTAAGTGATCCTCTAAACACTAGAATCACGCGATACTGTAAAATGGGTACGTAAAATATTTATTTGAGTATTCACATGCTTGAGATACACAATAAGTGTTGAAAATTGAAATGTAACTAACCTAACTTTTGGTAACTTATATCGCTTTATGACGAACTCCTCTTGGAATGTTTACCAATACTATATTTGTAATAAGCATAGATCATCATTTGAATTAAATCATGCCCTAACATTTCTATTACGTAGCTAAACAAACAAACCTAACCTTATAATGTCCTTTACCATGTCCCGATAACCTTCCGCTAATGTAGTCTGCTTATCGGGTTACAATAACTATTAGACCTATACGGTAAATTGTGCGCTTGCGCAATTTTAACAATTTTATGTTATCGTTTATCGGTGGTTGTTTGAAAACTCTCTAATATTGTAATAGGAACAGTAATACGTAATTAAAAAGTACGATTAAATAGTGAAATTTAGATTATAAGGGGTTGCATGTAATTAAAACTATAATCAATATATAACCCATGAAAAATCCTTTAAACAAAACGTAAATATGATTTTAATTAAAATGTATGTTTCATAATTAGTAAATAATTTAATAGAAACAGTATTCTAATTTTTGATAACATATTATTGAAGAAATGTAAGTTCAATGTACCTTCATTGCATGGTCAAGAATTGTAAATAAATTTAAAACCAAACAGGGAAGGTCATTTATTGCTAAAAGCTGCAATTCAACATAATTAGAAAACAGAAACCCAATGAATTGCAAATTAATTAAAGATAAACTCAAATAGCAATCTTGTAATTACCGTAGAATGCTTATAACACCAATTGTTGCCCTTTGATGGTATAAAGACAGTATACAAATGCCTCAGGTAGTTTTCAGAAGGAGAAAGGGTCCAGAAGTTGAAATAGTAGGCAAGGTGTACGTTAAAATTAAGTCCATAACTTTGGGAATGAATATGATGGACGGTTTAGTTAAAACTAATTAATTAACTAAATAAAATAGGATGGAAGTATGTACAGAGGATGTTAATGAATAGGAGAGGTTTGGATTTAAACAAGGGGGAATTTTTGCATTCACTCATAATGTTGCAACTCAATTTTTGTATGGCATACTGTTTTAAATACCATTCTTTAATTACGTAGGTTACTTTAACGATTTGATTCTGGCCAGGTCGTTTCAATTTAATTTTCTTAATTATGCAAATTATACTGTATATTTCATATATCTGTACAAATTGATTTGTAATATTAACTGGAACATTTTTGCTAACCCTTTTAGTAATTACTAACAGAGTACGAATGTAATATCGTTTGTTTACTAATCAAATATTAATGCATGTCAGAAACTATCTACAGATCTATTTAAATTATTTATATAGAGCTTTTAACCGTCAACAATAAAGATTTTTTGCATTTTGGATCATTTTTAGATAACATTTATTGTAAAATTTAATTTAGCTAAGTTCTACACCCTTATCCGAGCGAAAGTGTACTTTACTTAGCCTTTATAAGTCTCAACAAGATTCGCTGTTATTAGAACGCCTTCGATATTTGCTAATTTCAGGTCAATCAAAAACAAATATAGGCAATATGGCGGGTTTCGTGCTTTTATACACGATAATAATTAAATTAATCATAGTACTTGACTATATTAATTACGAAAGTATCGGTTATTTAGTGCATAGTGCTTTTTGAGGTTTGTGTGGTGTTTGATTCCAAAGTTCAGGCGATTTCTAATTAAAGAAATTATCTAGCAGCGTCCGACCTAAGACGCACGATTAAACGTGTTTCTTGATCGCTGGGAAAGAGCGCATGTATCCGATTCTATGCTGAATGTCGTGCTTTAGGAAAGGAATTAATATAGGTCGGACTAAACTATAAACAAACAACGCATGCATTTAGCCAAATACA
>JAHWXV010757474.1:0-12011 GCA_024586415.1 Phrixothrix hirtus | reverse complement strand
AAGCAATGTGATGTCGAGGTGGTAATAGTTTGAATTTTATTTTTGCTTAAATAAGATTATTTTTAGCTAATTGTAGTTTTTTTGTAACAAATATATTGTAGTTGGTTTTATATATGCGTTTATATTGTAATAGTAGGAAATCAAAAGTTATTGCTGAAATCTATTGCTAGCTTCACGTCGGTTCGACCACGATCATTAATTGTGTCACCTGACCTCTCGCTTTCGGTAAAGGAGCTATTAAGTTCAAGCAAACAAATTATCCTGGTTTTTCTACTAAAATTAGATTAACCAACCTCCTACTCACTCTACAACCTTTGTCTTTTGACATAAGATACAAGCAGATATAATTTGCCTTATATGTTTTTGTATTCGCGGCTAATAAAATTTTCCACGCATATGCGCATATGTCTCACCTTTACCGAAATGACCGATGTACTTATATTGAGCTAATACAAGCTCTTTTACTTGACTTCGCGGTATGCAAAGTTTAAACCCCGGGTTCCAATTGTCCGCTCTTTTAAATAATATGTCCTCATGGACCACATATCATTGTGTCGCTTTTAATTCCGCAGGTGTCAGTACCTTAACGCAACTCCTTAATTCAACTAAAAGCTTTAACTTGCTTCTACTCCATGATTCTCCCAACTGATCCTCTCTTAATTGCTTAAAATTGTTCCGCACCTCCTGGTGATTATTTGTCAGTTTCATCAAGCGCAATTGTGCTTCATCAGCCTGTTGCATGTGCACGCGGTGAGGAGCTTCCTTCCTAGGAAACCGCGACAACGTGTCTGCCACCACGTTCTCCTTCCCCTTAAAATGAATAATTCGAAAATCAAACTCTTAGAAGAACATTATCCAACGAGATAATCGTGCCGAGCGTAGCCTACACGTCAAAATAAAGCTCAATAATTTATGATCCGAGACAATAACCAAATCACGACCTACGAGGTGTAACAATTACGTAATGAGACTGACGTGAAAAAAAATATTACTTATGTTTTTAGTCATCTGTAGTGTAACCTCCTTCAAAGTAGTTACCATCTGCTTGCACACACTTACTCCAGCGCTTCTGCCACAGCTGGTTTCATTTCTGGAACTCTTCTTTTGGAATGTCCTCCAAGATCCTCGTCACACCTTTTTGGACATATTTTGTTGTTTGAAAATGGTGTCCCTTGACCACCATTTTGACTCTTGGAAATAAAAAACAATTGCACGGAGCGGTATCGGGTGAATAAGGTAGTTATGGTAGTACTGAAATGCGTGTCGAGGTTAAAAATTGCTGCACAGACAGTGATGAAGAATCCAATTATCAGCAATGCTTGCACGGACACGGAGAACTCGTTTGCGAATTCTTTCTACAATTTCTTTGTAGAAATATTGGTTAATTGCTTGGCCAGGAGGCACCCGCTCTTTATGAACAATGCCCTTGGAATCGCAAAAACACACAAGCGTGCATTTTACTTTTGATTTTGACATGCGAGCTTTTCTTGGTCTGGGTGATCCTTTTGAACGCCATTGCGAACTTTGACGTTTTATTTCTGGATCGTACTGGTAGAACCAACTTTCATCACTAGTGATAACACGGCTCAATAAATTTGGATTGATTTCCACTTGTTTTAACAAATTGACTGCCACATTTTTCCGTGTTTCTCGCTGTTGGTCTGTGGGATTTTTGGGAACCATCTTTGCACAAATTTCTCTCATACCCAAATTTTGAGTTAGTATTTGAATAACAGTTTCCCAATTGAGGTTGAGTTCTTGTGCCATAATTTTAACGGATAATTTTCGACCATATCGTAGGATTTCACGCACCCTGTCCATGTTGAGATCAGTCCGTGAGGTTGATAGTCGTCCACTACGGTCTTCATCTTCAACATTCGTTCTGACTTCACAAGATATTTTATGCCAACGAAAAACTTAAGCTCTTGACAGAAACTCATTTCCAAAAGCCTTCTAAAGCTTACCGTAAGTTGTCGTCGTATTCTCATCCAATTTAACAAAAAAGAAATGGAATACCGTTGCGCAATATTTCGCGATTCCATTCCTGTAACGAGAGACAAAAACACGTGTTCCCTTATTACAGCATAACTCACGACTGAGCGGCCGCATCAGTGTGTCGCTTGAACTAGAAATAGCTTAGAGATCAAGGTCAAAGATTCAATGCCTGCGTAAGCTGCAGGGTTGCCACATCTTGCAAAAAAAATCAGTCCCATTTCTTAATTGTCGTACCTCGTAATATCATCGTATGCCACTGACGCAGGCAATGCAACACGGCTAACATTTCCTTTCCCGTCGTTCTGTAGTTCAATTGGCTACCCTTTAACGATGCGCTAGCGTATGCGATAACTAATTTCTTATTTTGTCTCGAAATCTGATACAAACTACCAAGCCCAAAAAGCTTCGTAGCTCTTTCAAATTTCGCGGTTTTGGAAATGTTTGAATAGCATCGATCCTTTTCTGATCCATTAGCACCCCTTCCGTTGTTATAATGTGCCCCAAAAACATTACTCCTTCCCTAATGAATTGTGACTTGCGAAACTTTACTTTTAGACCCGCTGAATGGTTTTCTAAGAATTTTATTAAGGTGGATTAAATCTGTCGCCAAGTTTTCCCAATAAATAAGCAAATCGTCAACGTATATATAGACGAACGAGTTGTGTTCTTCCCCCACAACCTTATTTAGACATCTGATTAGACTAGACATTGAAGTGCATAATTCGAAAGGAAGTCTATTGAACGTATACGTTTTCACTTCGTTAATTAACGCGACGTATTTAGTGTGCTTGCGTTTTATTGGAATTTGCCAATAAGCCCCTTTTAAAATTTAGTAAGAATCAATCAGATTGGGTGGTTTAATAAAATCCTTTCTCATTTTTGAATTCAGGCACGTGCATCTAAACAAACTCTTACGCTTCTGTCCTTTCTTGTGACACAAACAAGAGGAGAAATACAATCTGTTTTTTCCTCCCTAATAATATTCAAGTCTAGCATTTCTTTAATCTGCGACTTAACTCGCTCTTTGTAGACGAATGGTATAGGATAAAACGGTGCCTCAAACAGCTTGTCATCTAAAAGGTCTATCTCGTGAACATAATTAATTAGACGTCCCGGGAATTCTGAAAAAACATCGTTATTTAGTGTTAATACTTAGAAAAGCTTTTCTTTGCCATCCTCGCTTGTTTACGCGTTATTAACTGCCGACCGAAATTCGTGTTCTTCATACCGATGTGGTGTAATTGCTCTTTTTTCAGTCCCCTATTCTTCCGCCACTTAAAGAACGCTTATATATAGGTCTTTTTCCCCTACGCGCTTGAAAGTAATATTTGTTCGTCTAATCTGGTCTCCGTGAATAAAAGTTAACGTTGGTTTTTTCAACCAATCGCACACCAATATTGTCACAATTTAATTCCGTTACCATTAAACACGTTACGTCCATGTCAACATTACCTAATTTAGTTGTAATCAATGCTTGTTGTTTGACCCTTTGAATTTTATCCCCCCCATGCAACCGCAATGTACGCATTGGTTACTGGCAATACCGGGATGTTACGTTCCCCGTAATTTTTTATTTGATCATAAATTTTTTGCAAAATAGCGCAAACGTCGCTGCCACCATCAAAACGCGCTTGAAGCTTGTACTTTTCCACAATTATTTCGATTTCCGGTTTAAAATTTTCGCCAACATCTTCTTATGGTTCGGCATCCGTATCCGTTAACATATTTGCGAAATTCTCGTTAAAAGACGTAATGGAATTTATACTTCTAGGATTTCGGTCATCTCTCTCGTTTCCCGTATTTGAATTAGATTGTGGACCTTGGCTTGCCCTACCTTGATTTTGACTACGCTCGTTATAACGACGCGATGTGTTTGCATTTGAAGTTTCGTTTCGGTATCCGCAATTATTTCTCTGTCGCTCGCCGCGGTTTCGTGAAGATTCATTGCAGTAAGTTTCGTCAATTTTCATTAAATATCCCTCAACGTCATTGATTGTAGTAAAACCGTTCGTAATAATTCCTTTTTGTATTTCTACCGGGAAATGTTTAGACAGCATTTCTATGCTGTGGATTTTTTCTAATAAAAACCTCACTTCATTTACTAAATTTAAAAAATACATATTTGTACGCAATAAAGATTTATTATTATTATTATTATTATTCAAATTTCCCATAGCTAAGTTCTAAAAGTAAATCCCTTTGTTTATCGCGTGCCCAAAATCTGCTTTGAAAAGCTTGTTCAAAATCATCGTAATTACCTAATTCGCTTCCTCTAATAGCGGCCCAATCTGCGGCCGTACCTTTTAAACATCCGATCGCGAGACTCTTTTTACTTTGTTCTGGTACTCCAGCGTCTTCGAATAATTTGTTTAATCTTGTTAAAAAGGTCATTGGATGTGTTTTTGAATTAGGATAAAAACTCAAATTATTACCCCCAAGTTTCGTCCAGTTTGTAATATATAACTTATCTTTATTATAAAGTGATTGTTGCAGTGGAATGGAATTGTCATTTTTACTATGTTCGTTAATTTGAATTTCGTTAACATTTATGGCTAAATTAGCAACAGTTTGCTGCAATACGACCATCCCTGACGCTAATTGTTGTAAACATTTTCTAAATTACTCGGAAAAACTTCACCGTTTCCCTCGTTCTTTTTGTTTTTTGGCATTTTCGACTAACAATTTTTTTGATTTATGTATAAAAATTAAATTTGTATACGCTTATAATTTAATATTTGTATTGTATACTTATGCAAGTAAATATGAATGTAAATATAAAATGCATAAATGTATATCAGTTTAATATTTAGTTAGAAGAATGAATTCAAAAAAATTCACATCAACCATGTATGATAAAAATAATTTTTATGTTCGATCTCACCTCGAAGTTGGTTTTTACTTACAAGGCCTTGATACGCGGCCATCCCTGTGCTGCTTGGAAGAAAGTTTAATAACTGCTCCTCAATATACGTTCAATTCTTACTCGAATTCTCGATCGAAGCTTATTTTCGCTGCTTAAAGCCCGGTTTATACTATCCGGTCAGACACGGAACGGTAGCGGTGCGCTTCTGTACAGACAAACTCTATCATAAGGATTCATATGAAATTATTTATATATAACGTGACGTTTCCGTTCAAACATGCATAAATAGTTCCATAAGACTCCTTATGATAGAGTTTGTCTGAACAGAAGCGCATCGCTACCGTTCCGTGTCTGACCGGATAAGTATAAACCGGCCATTATTCGGCAATACTTCTCGCTGTATTTTACAGAACGATTGGTCGATTTATTTAAATATTTCAACCACAATCTTATTCACTTTTTCGTATTTAATTTTAATTTAAACACGATGCCACAAGTTGAGCGCCAAATGAAATGGTTGAGCCTGAGACTCACAGGATATACGGGTTATATCTTAATCTATTTAAAATAATAGGAATACTGAATTGAATCACTTTTTAATTTAATTACATGAACTAAAAAATACAATATTCTTCAATTACTATTAAAATAAATACCGAGGGCTTCCCAACGACTATTCATCCCAATCGCCCAAGGCTAACTCCCCTTTACGCCTCTTATTCAATTCACCGTGTGCACTCAGCATTTTTGATCCACTTCAAAATCTAGTGTTTACAGAATTTCTTTTACCTATATAAATACAGTTTAAATTCTCTTAGTCTTATTTTTCCTAAAAATCTTTTCTTGTTAAGAGCTGTTATAAATAAATATAAATATAAACATTTATAATTAATTTACTGTAAATTAATAATTAGTTGAATACGTGTAAATAAATAATTATAATTTAGTAAATATAAATAAAGACTTTTAAAACAATTAATCAGTTTCGTTACATTATCAAAATAAAATTTTAAGCTCAAGAAATGAAACAGGCGTAGTAAGGAGTATGTAATGTTTCATCGTTACATGTATATTTGTATATACATTAGTAATTTAATTGCTTTTAGTTTATTCAACTTAACAATAAAATTTCAACCCATATATTCATTTATATTTGGTTGTAGTATTTTTCAGAAAAGTGGCAACATTTCAATTTCAAATAAAAAGTGACAACGTACTAAATTTACCAACATGCTTGACTAGTAGTACGCATGACTTTCTTTTTAGAGAATCGGCAAAGGATTTAGAAATCTGTCTTATTCTAAGATTTTGCAATCGGCATGTTGTGTTTAGTAGTTTGTTAAAAAATGCTTTATTAAATAATTTATAATAAAAACTATTCTGTAAAAATGAAATTACTGAATGTAGTATATAATAATCTACAATTAAAATGAAATAATTATATAGACTATAGAAGAATTAAATAGATTCAAAAATTATACAACATGATTACCAAAAATCGAAATTCAACAATTTTGCTTTGGTAATTATAAACTTAGTTAATTTTTCTTTGTTCTTTTAGTTTTAATTAATTTTAATTCAAAGAGGCAATTACACTATACATATTCAATGGCGTATAAATTTATTTACATCAAATTTAATCCTATCAGTTTTAAAGCATGTGGTGAAAGCTAGCATCTTGTTACATCGTGAATAAGGTTAAGTACCTTCAAAATAATTAACAAAGGGTAATTTATTTTACTTCTTGTGCATGGCATTGCTTATTTTACGATATTGTTTAATTCTATTGGTAACCACAAAAATGGAAGAATATTCGACATTGCACCTTTGGTGAAATAAGGCGTCATCAATTTCAATATTAGTTGTAAATTTACATTCTAAAAAGGAATACTAATATATCATTAACAAATTTTTTGAACATTTTACTTGGTATGTGTATTTTCTAGCCCTCAGTGTCCTAGCATTGCTGAGTCTAGACCAAATTTCACCTTCAACTCAAATGGATATCGGACGGCAAAGTTGCAAGGAAATCAATAAACTGAAGATCTGACCAAGTATTTATTTTGATTTCATAAAGTTATTTCATATAAAATGTTATTATGAAACAAGATTAATTTTGTTCTCTTAAACTTTGTTATTAATTTATATTTTTTTTTAAATAATTTCTTATTATTAAATTCTTATTACAACCTATTTGTTTTCTTTCAAGTGTGCAAATTTATATTTTCCTAGAAACAAATATTATCTAACGGTTACTATTTCACTATATAATTCTTTTCTATCCAACGTATTCAGCGTATAGTGTCTTAAACTATAAACCGGTGAATCCTATTTAAGTGCAGATCTAACGCACCCTCCTGTACAGTCTCAGAGCTAGCTGGCGTAACGTAAATAACATCTAGTTATAAGAACGGGGTAATAGGCTACAAATAAAGCTAAAAGAATATTACAAATTTTACACTAAATATTAACGCGAAAATTGTAGAAGATACAAAACTTGTTTCTGAGTTTCTGAGTGTAATAAATTTTTTTGTAGTGTTTTCGCTGACTTAGGTTTTCTGATAAATTTAACCGGTATTAATTATTTTTACAAAAAATTGCACAATGTGAATTATTCAATTTAGTAAATTATAGAATAAAAAATACAAAATCTGCTGGTGCCGATGAGGTAGCCTTTTTTATTCTTAAAGACTCTTTGCTTTATTATGCAGCCTCTAACGTATCTTATGAATATGTCCTTTAAAACAGGTAATTTCCCAGAGAAATTAAAAATTGGAAAAGGGTGGCCCTACCATATCATATAAATTGTAGTAGATCTGTAACGGTATTTGAAAGATGTTTGTAATTTGTTGATACTAAAGTTGTGTAAATAATGAATTTATTTTATTCTACTTAATAATAGTTTGTGATCAAATCAGTATGGTCTTGGTTCTCAAAAATTTACTGCTATAGCAATTCATAAATACTATCTTAAACTGTATTGAGGCCAGCGAGTATCGTGTAGCAGTATTTTGTTAATTAAGTAGGGCTTTTGAATGTGTCAGCCACTCAAAACGTTTGACTGCTTTATTTAAATTCGGAGACGCCCGTAATTAGCTTTCGCCATTTTTGGGCAAACGGTAGTAATTTGTTTCTTTTTATTGATTACATTAATAACCTTACTTATGATATTCTAGAAGGAAGACATGCTATTTACGCCGATGATGTTTCAGTTATTTTATGCTATTCAAATGAAAACCTTCTTAAATTTAAATGTAATAAATCATTAACCAGCCTCATAAATTATTTAAATATTATTGATTTTTATTTCAATGCAGAAAAATCACATGTTATGAATTTTCAAAATAGCTAAAAATATATTGATGTCACTTTTATTCTACATACTGACAATATTAACAGTACTTCTGATGCTATCAAATTCTTAGGTATTTATTTAGCTAACACTGTAAACTTTAAGTATGGTATGAGAAGTTAGTTTCAAATTTCTTCATTTGTATTTGTTCTTCGAAAGTTAAACCCTGTACTACGTAATTGTCAAATATCTTTATAATTCGCAGTAAATTAAGATACTGTGTTTGTCTACGGAGTAGCACATCTGCAAATTCTGTTTCTTGTGTAACAGCGACTATTACGTATAATGACTAAACTTTCTCAGAGAGAACCGTCTCGCTTTTAAAAAATGGAATATACTAAATTTCACATATTTATATATCTATAAAATATTTTCTTATAAGAACAAATGCCAATATCTCTATGAAAAAGATATGCATGGTTGTAATACTAGGCATAAAACTTTTTCAGTTCAATTTGCTATATGCAACGAATAAAAAATACTAAGCAAGCACCTCTAGCTATCAAACTACGGTACGTGCGTGTGTACACAACCTGTGGTAAACGCCTTCTTTGTCGGTACACAGTTAAAATGCCAAGTCGTGGAAGTTCTTGTTAATTATATGTGTGTAATTTTGAGGATATTTATTTCTAATTTAGTGAAAATCATAGTTGGAGATGTAGATTACGGTTGCACTAATAGAAGTGCTAAAAATCACCGGGATTATCGTTTAGCGGGTGTGTTTTTCATGGTTAAGTTACCGAATAATATCGTTAATTTTTGCTTATATTTGACAATTAAGACAGTTTTAAATTTGTTTGTTTGCTGTGTATACACAACAAGTATATTGCTGCATATTTCATAACGTTAAATTGACTATATTTATAATAAAAGCTATTTAAAGTCAAAATATTAATTCCTCGCTTAAATGGCGACATTTACCACGAATTTCTCAGATTTTGTAGACAATATTCCATTGTATCTACGTGTGAATTCGTGGTTTGTGCATGATGGATCACCTCCACATTTTGCTCTTGAGGTACGAGCGTACCTCAATGAACAATATCCGAGAAACAAGGAGTATCAGCAGAGGCGGTACTACAGGCATCATGATCTCCAGATTTAAATCCTTTGAATTATTATTTGTGGAGTTATCTGAACAATTTAGTTTATGAACGAAAGATTGCTACTTATTTTTGCAAGAGCCCAGCAGAATTTGGGAAGTGTGCCGAAATCTGCATTCAAATGGGAAGGCAACATTTTAATCAACATTGTAATTGTGTGTTGGGTTATAACTTTTAAAAGAGGTGTCGAAAAATAAAAGATCATATAGAACTTTTTGATTGTCATGTACAAGCTCCGACCACCTTGTATTTACTAACTTGTGCATAAAACGAAAATAACTTTGTAATTATTTTAAGAGAATTCCATAAGTTCACCATCATTTTCATAGTCCTGCGAATCAAAACCGAAAGTAATAAGACGCTAGCGTAAACTATACAAGTTTCACAAAACACCAGGAGTATATTTGATCTTCAACATGTATGTTTAATCTAGTAAATTAAAATTTAGATTATTCATCGAATATTTTATTTATACACTGAACATTATTGTTTTAGATGTGAATAATTCAAAATCCTTAGTATACTCTCACAGTGCACTACTAACGATGTTAGTTGGTCGCGAGTGATTTATTAGAATTATTTGGTTGGTCGAGCAGTTATCTATTTATTTAATTTCGGGTCAACTGCCGACTAACTTCGTTTGCGGTAGCTCTAACCTCCGGCTTAATTGACACTTACTATTAAGGGTTTATTGTTAAAATTAAGCTTTGTTATGTTTCTCGAAAAAATACCCATGTCAGTTTAAAATTTATTTATTAAATACGAAATAAAAATTATATCATTTGCATGTGCTACATAAAAATAAAGCAATTAAATAATAAAAAGCGATAAAAAATTAATGCTATTAATTAAATTATGTTAAAAGTATTTAATTTAGGGTTTTGATATCAGTTTAGAAGAAGGGATTTTTATATATTTACAGAAAAGAAAATATTTGTTACCAAAAGGTTTACTCTAATACTAAAGAATTAACCAACATTAGCTAGATAAAGGTGCTGAGCTGCAGTTTACCTGCATGAATGAATACTAGAACTATACATCTTTATTTAGATTTAAATAAATCAAACTTTTTGAATATGTAATTGAATAAATATCTTTTGAAATTTCGCGTTTTGTGCACTCCCAAAGTTGAGTTAATTTATTTGGTTTGCAAACTAACGTTACCACTGTCGTAGCAGATATCTGATGTATTTATTTCGCAAGCCAATGGAAATTAATTTCTTGAACTTAGAGCAGACTTGACGCCCCCTATGTTCATAGGTGTAACAAATTAATTGTAATTTATTCCTTCTCTAAACTAATTGTTAACGATGACCTGAGCACCGGGTCTTTGACTGAATTAACTTGGTTACTAAACAATGCCACTGTAGTTTTGCAATGCTTCATCGATTCTTTTTGATCAGAGAAGACAAATACTTTTGGTGATAGGGTGTTTATATAATGTTCGCACAATTAGTTTATTCAATAATTTAAACCAGAGTTTAAATTTGGTTATCGGTTAGTTGCAATTTGTGACTCCCACGTTAATTTACATAAATCATGCCGATTTACTGAAATCTAGTATTAAATCTTAGCTTAGGAATGTCATTGGTAGACTTGTTAAGAGTTCCCTTGCAAATTTTAAATATACTTTCTATTGAAATGGTCACGCTTTACATTTGTTTGGAAAAGCTACCGGTTTTTACCATTTTAACAACCTAGCCTAAAAATAATTTACATTAGTAGTTAATTTACCTTATTTGTGTTTAAGAAGTTTTATATGTACAGTTTTGTTTATTCTTGGTGAGAATTAGTATTTTTATTTTAATTATGACATCAACAACGGTGATGTAGCAGTTGTTTCCTAAAATTCAGAGCTACTGGAGCATCGATCTTCTTGAAAAACCAGTTTGAATTTTTCCTCAACACATCATGTCTCTCTTCAAATAGGTAGAGAATAATTATAATTTCGATTAATGTTTATAACTAAAATTAATATTGTACTTATAGCTGTTTTGAAATAATTGAATCTTTTAATTATTTATGTTAAAATTACAATGACATATATTTATGCGCCCTAAAAATATTAGATTTATATTGAAAATCAACCTTCCAATTCTTCTAAGAAAGCAGTTCTATGTATATTACTTTTTCTAGTGGAGAAAAATATCGAATGTCATTTAAAAGTGTACGTTAGTGCCAAGAACGAAGGTATAAGGTTAAAAATTCAACAAGTAGACCGCATTTCAGAAAGAAATCCAATAAATAGAAGTTCTAAGTGTACGATCATCTATCCTTTGTCACTGTAAATGCATTTCATTGCAATTTGTTACAACATAAATCGTTTTTTTGCATCAATGTTGTTCCATTAATAACATAAATTGCCCCATAAAGTATGTGTTTCGATAGACAAATTAGACGTGCTTATTTCTAAATGTGTGTTAGTCAATTTTTAAATGCTAGGTAATATTACCTTTTAAATTCGTAGCTTATATTAGTACAAAATTATTTAACAAATTGTTTAAAGGAAGGTGGATTTAAAATAATTTAAAGGTTAAGACAAATATTTTTCCTAAACTGTTGAGTTTTCTACTATTCGAATAAGATATTGTCCTTCACAATTATCTTCCTTTATGCAACAGTTCATAACATAAAAATTTATTATAATTTGTATAGTACTATCAAGTATATACATACATATAAATTAAGAAATCAATTT
>JAHWXV010757466.1:0-11234 GCA_024586415.1 Phrixothrix hirtus | reverse complement strand
TATATATATATATATATATATATATATATATATATATATATTTTTAGCAAATTTTCTAATTTTTTTACTTTATCTTCTAACACTGGATTTTATATTGGTAAATGTTTGCCTGTTTAGCTTTTTTCGTTTAGTTATTGAAAGTTTTTGAACTAAAGAAGATTCGGGCGCTATATTTCCATCTTTTTTTCAGCAATGTTGGACATCGTAATTAATAATTAAACAAGTGCGTTGTTCTAACATTAGAAATTTAGATAAACTATCATTTTATTTAAATTTCTAATATAATTTGCCGTAATATAAAATAACCAGTAGTTTTCAGTTTTAAACTAAGTTTCTCAGACTATAAAAATAAATATTTTTGCAAGCTTCAAAGTGCACCGTAATAAACAAATCGCCAGTGACTCTTAATATAAGTGTAAAAAAATAAAACTACAAAGCATTGGGTTGTAAAATGGAATTGTGCAACAAAACATTTTACATAGGCATTCTTGGAATAAAGATCCATCCAAAGAGAAGCACTATTTACCGATGTTATAAAAAAGTAACCGGGGTTGAGACATTGAAGCGCAAAGGAAAATACCGCAATTAGAACAGTAAGTTAACGTTCGCCATCCCAAACACGAAAATAAGAGTTTGAAATTTGGAAGACGCCTATTGGGTAATCGAAACTACCAGTGTGGGATTTCGAATATTGTATAAGTCAATGGACACAAATTTGCGTTATGTTTTCTTATGCTAGTGAATATCGCTGTTAATTAAGCAAATGGAAGATGAGTTGGATCCGTTGAAGTTAGAAATGTAAATCATCTTACCTTGTGTCACGTATTATGTGTGATTGTGGCATTAATAAGCTCTGAAGTTTACAATTGAACGTAAATAAAAGATCCCTAAAGTAAATTAGGAAAACAAAAGAAACATTCGACTAAGCAGTTTAACAGAGGTACCGCTAGCTTGAATGGGAACTGAAATGGGACGTAAATCCTTTAACACATATGCACTGCAATAAAATAGCCAGAAGGAAGCCTAAAGTATTTAAAATCGAAGAAAATATATACGCAACGTAAATCGTAACTATATTTATCAAATTGTCTCACAAACTTCCATTAAACAAATAAAATCAAAGTGCTTCATACTCGTTGCTTTAGAATTTTAAAAATTTGTTTTACTTTCAACTTTAAAGAACAATACCGTTGTAGTAAGATCTTGTTTACAACCTATCATAATGGATTTTATTGAGAAATAATCGAAAGTGTTGTAAATATTATATGTTTTCTTTTAAATTTATGTGCATTAGATTTAAATGAAAATAGTGCTGATTTGAAATTTTTATATATTTAAATTTTTAATAAATGTATAACACGTAAAGACGTTGTTGCTTTGGTGAAATATAGTAAAGTCGTTAATCATATCAATTTTGTGAGATCGTAATAGGGTCTAGCGTAACCATTTAAGTAAAGGATTATGTTAATTTCTGTTTAGGTAAAACGGAGCTGTAAAAGTTAGAGCCTGTTATTTGAAAAGATGTTTACCCTGAACTTATTGATAAAGATCAATACAGTTCGAAATAGTTTTCCTACTTCAATCCTAAAACCAAACAAAGATTACGTAAATTCATAACGTAATAAAGCAATTAATTAAACTTGCTTATCAGCTGTCAAATGAAGAAAACAACAGCGGCTTCACGGACACTTGAATTAAGAGCAGTTTTGAGTTTATTAATTAAGATGCTTTTATTGGCGATAATAAATTCCGTTTTTGCAATTGACATGTTAATTCACTCACCTTTAATTCCGTGACGTATTTTGTTGTACTCATACTAAATGCGTTGAAATTAACACTAACACATTAAAATACGATAAAATTACTACGTAAATATAATCACTATTATACAGTAACTCACTATAAAGCTGCAAAAGCACGTTCTGTAATGTAACTATAGCTTACAATGTGATTCATTTTAAATTAATTGGTTGCTATAATTTGTAGTAATTAAAATTAATATATAAAATTGCGGCAATTGAAGTAAATCAAATAATGATATTGAAGTGAATTAATGCTTATAATCTCAACTGGCCCTGTTTTTAAAAGATATCGTATATTTAACTTGCTTGAAATAGAACATCGTATACGTTTGAAATCCTCATGCTGTATCAACTGTACCATTTAGTTCCTGCTACATATGGCTTTGTAAAGACAAGTTTTAGCGGTTGACAAATTACATACACATTGGAGATGAAAAGGGTGAAAATAAAGTTATTGATTCATTTAATACAAAAAAATCTAATATTATAAACTTTTTTATTTATATCTTTTTATTAGCATTTGAACTTTACAACAAGTAATTGAATGTTACTTTCGTTATACCATGTATGTAGGCGTTATTTATTGATGAAATCATTACTTATTTGTTTGTGGACTGCATAAAGTATAATACCCATTTTTCTTACCTAAGAAGCATTTTAAAAGTTAACTGAGGATATATTTATACTTACTAGATCCACAAATGCTTTAATTAAGCTGTTATTGGAACTATATTGTAGGTTTTACTTACATAAATAAATATGATAAATGAAATATTTCTCATGTCCCAAACTGAAGAAATGACATACATTTCCACAAATATTGTATTTCATCAAATTCATGTGACAAACTAATACAAAAATTTTCTTAAGTCACTTAACGTCTCAGGACTTCGCCGCTTGTTTTAGCTCGGAAGCGATGCGTTATAGTGGAGGTGTCGTGTGTAGGTGATGTTGATATAATGCATTGACTTCTTATCGATGATGTTAAAATTTCTAACCTCGTCAAAAATATTTGTTGGAAAATATAAGTTGGGGTAGTTAAACTAATCCTACTCCACTCAAAGAAACCAGAAAATAACGTACGATAACACCCTACAATAAAGAAAAAATAATATGGTTCTCCCGGTTAATAACAATGTTTATTCTGAAAAATAAAATAGTATTCACACGATATCAGAACATTAATGAATACAACAAAACGAAATAACGGTACATTTTTATCCCGGTAGGAATGTACACATCATTCAAAAAATTTACTGAATTTTGCCTTTTTGCTGGATTAAGGTTAACACAAAGTTTCATTGGGTATCGTTCTCAGACTTATAATCTCACACACAAAGATCGATATATTAAACAATATTCAAGCAAAAGTTTATGACGGTGCCTTTTCATGTATTAAAGCTAATATAAGAATTGGTTAAATTATACAATCTAACTTCTAGTATATAATCATTTCTAAAATAAATTATATCTATAATTTATAAAGATTCGTCAACTAAGTCCTTCAATAAGATCAAAACAAATTAAATAATTTTTGGACACACCTGGTATACTAAATACTGACATTAAATTTGAAAGCAATAATAATGTCCTATAGGTAAATGATATTGATATTAAAAAAATATTAAATTGAGTAAATAACAATTTTAGACAATGTTGTATATCCCAACATCCTATTCTTAAATTTGAATTAGGTAATAATAATCGATTTTGTTTTAAAATGGAGTAAATAAAATTAAATAGTCAGTGTTCTCGAGAAAGATGCCCATATTGCAACCATGTACGACTTGATTTTAAATATTATTGTATGGAACTGTTACACAGTAAGAATGTCTACACGGCACTATAATTGTTATACGTTTTCTTGCATCAAAGTGTACAAAAAGTATAAGTAACTGAAGTAGGATGCAAATACTTCACAATTTCGTTAATGAAATTCCAAATATCTCATAGTAATTAAACATAAATTAGTTCTAACGCCCATAAATTGATATTAACATGTTACTACTAAATATAAAGTACGTATGTCTAATACGATATCTTACTTGAAAAATGAATTGAATAAAATTTATCAATATGACAACTAATCAGAAAAATTTACAAATATGTAGCTTTTGAATTGAGTACGAACGGACTTCTAAGATCCACTTATGATCTTTTACCACCAATTCATTTGTAGAATGGCATTGTTTTTTCATAGTCAATTATAGCACGGTGATTATAGTAACGAACAGAAGCGAACTATAACGGGTCAAGTGAACTTTGTCATAGGAAATATAACATAAAAATTATGAACTTTCTGTTTTGAAGATCCCAGCTTAGGACGTCTGTAGTTCCATTGCCTTCCGGCACCACATAGAAACCTTCTCATACGTTTTAGCACATCGTTGAAGGCAGAATATCTTTTTATCTTGATAAGTTTTTAAACCCACCAGGTCTACTAATAGCAATGAATTTAATTCACTTATCTAACCAATAAGCAGCAGCACCTCCTTGTAAAATAATTTAAAGGAACAGATTCCCATTTAATTATATTAATTAACTATTGAAATTATGTATTAAATATTAAATCTAATACAAAAGAATTACTATCAACCTTAAATAACTAAAAAATGTACAGATTACTTCACAAAAATCGAAATTCAGAGCTTAAAATTACATCTTCACCTAATACATAATTTTGTACAACATAAATATGAAGTGTATTCGTCTAATTCTCAGCCGTAATTTCACTAAGGAAGTATCCTAACGAAATCTGATCGTTACAACCTCCAACGATGAATCACTCTGAAACCCAGTAATCCGATCAAGCAGCTTTTATTCAGTTCCACCAAAGTGGTATAACAGCACCCGGTGATGGTAAAATCCTTATATTAAATTGCAAACAATTACTCTTTCGAATTCAAATATCTACAGTTTCCTATCAGTATCTGTTTTGTTATAACAATTAACAAATCTCCAGGATAGACGTTGCAAGCTGCAGGAGTTTACGTTCAGATGACCTGTGCATGTACTTCTCAAGAGTGTTTTCTATTATATTACAAAATTAAGGATAATTAAAAATAAAAGTCAAACATCAAATTTACAGTAATTGTACATATCTTATTTGTTTTCTTAAAATTGTACAACAGAGAATACAGTTCACAGTGTAGTGCATAATACTACAAAACTGCGTATATGAAAGACAGCAGACATTTCTGCGCTCTCAGCGACGTCATTCAGTTGAAAAATTTGCTGGATTATGGCCGAAAAATCACGCTTGCAGCAATTATGAATCTCCAGGACTACCGTATGACGAATGATAAGGAAATACTGGGCACTAACCTTATGAAAGATTTAGCTCACTTAAGAATTGTAGGATATAAACCATAGGCAACGTCGTAATTTTGTTAACTAGGTGCTTCAGAAATTTTAAAAAATACAGGTGGTTAAGCACTTATGATGAACGATAAACGCTCCTGCAATGAGTGATATGAACTTATAACAACTTATGGTTCGAACAAGCCGGTACAAGTGCTATACAGACAACATATTCTGTAGCAGAAATCTTTCATGCACTATTGTCCTTCTGCCGCCACGTTCATGCGACTGATACCAATTGACTATTTTCATTAGGACTACGTGAAGAATAAGGCATACGTTAGCAATTCGTAGACGATCCTCGTGCTGAAAACGATCTTCTATGCATCAAGCGTTATTGAAAATTTAGATAAAAGGGTGACTTCGTGTTTTGCAAACGATGGTGGACATTTGTGCAATACTATTTTTCAAACACCATTGTAATCGATATTATTATTTACTAAAATAGTGTCTTTTATGATTATATGTGTTTTGTTTAACAATATCTGTAAGATTTTACTGGAAATACTTTAGTAAATCTAATGAAGATACTTACTTTAAAATACACTTAATAGAAATTTTTCTACTAGTGAAACTGCAACTCACATTTTCTAAAATTAAATATATGTTTAGTATGCAAGTACACTGATTGGTTTCAATATAAAGGGACATTCCTTCTAAATTTAAATCAAACTAAACTTCTCAACTTGCTACGATAGAATTAAACATTTAGCTAAACAATAAGTCTATAATTAAGCAACTTTAGAAAATACACGATAATTAATACAGCAGGTCAAGGTGCAACGACAAATGTAAAGTAACATTTATATAACAGACAGTGAAATATGTCCTACGCTTATTCACGTACATTTTAAACAGTAATGGAAACCCTCCATAAGTAATGTGATATAAATTAATAAGTTTTCTGTATTTTCCACAGCCATAATTTCTGAAATCACAAATTTTTGGGTAGTTCTCGTTAATCCAGGGAATTTCGCAAAAACTGAATTGCGGTAACCTTTACGATTACCACAGTAGCACAAGAAATAGTTTCACGCTACAAATAAAAATTAATCCGGAACTCAAAATACAGAAGCAATGAGTTCTCAGAAAAAGGTTTTCCTATGACGTTGTTGGCACGTTAATCCTGGTTCTTTGTAAAAACGAAAGTGAATTAAAAGGAAACACGACATAGGACATATTAAGTAACATTTAGGAAACGCTATATTATTTCCTTATGTATTCATGGTAGCGAATTTTAAAATACATAGTTTAACACTAATGTAACCTTTGAAAAATAATATATTTATAAGTTTGTAGATATTTTGAGAAATTGGTGGCATATAGGAGTTTAATATTGTATAAAATGATAAACTTTAATCGAAAAATATCAAAAGCCTATTTAGTATTCACTGAAATTAAGTAGTCTATCTATAGCGTATTTAAAAAGTATTTCATCGTTTAAACTTGTAATACTTAATATTCCTATTCAATTAAATCGAAAAGTATATTTATTATAAAAGTATGAGGACTATGGACAGCTGCAGTGCCGAACCTTTTTATGCTTACCTTCCTACAAACTTCATAAGAATTGGATAAAGTTAATAACGCGCCAAGAATATTATTAAGAAGGAATAATAATATTGTGATGGGCTTACAAATTGATGTATTGAATTTTAATGGTTTTTCGATTTTCTGTGTCCAGCAAAGTTTTCTATATGAGGTATCTACAAATTGGCTCCCTTTATGTAATAACTGCTTTGATTTAATATAATAATTTGTCTATGTGTAGTGTGTGCGTCCTCGTATACTTGTACTGGTACTTACACTTCCATGTATTTCTTTAACGCTAAAATTTTAATGGTATCTTTAACTCCTGAAATTCCAAAGGCATTTACTGAAAAGTGTACAATAAATTAGTTTAAATCAGGATTTCTGAGATTCCCTAGTATGCACGAATACCAATAAGTATCTGGGTTTCTAAAATCGGTTTGGCTACGCTTCACTCACGATAAATTCACCTACATCTACAACCGCCGCCAGGACTCCTTTCGACAATTTGTAGAAACAAAGAAGTAGTTATTTGCACTCTCTGTCCAAAATGTTAGATTCGTTCTGCATTAAAACGTATGTCCCAGAAGTCTAGGAATCAAGCTTGGCTATGAAGTGAAGATAATATGTGTCTAGAATCGTACAGAATCAATCGAATATCCAAACTTCGTTGGTACTATAAGTTGAAAATCTTAAAATTAGGTTAAATAACTATTGGCCTGCTGAGAATGCTAGCTAGTGAGCGTTTTTGAGGTTATGTATGTTATATACTGTTGTTTTTTACTTAATTCTGTTCGTTGTAAATAAAACACTTTATAATAAATTCAAAAATTGTGATTTATTTTATAGTATTATGAGTAAAACTAAAATTACCAAAAACTTAAAAATTATAAAAAATGTTGAATGTGCTGGTTCATTAATACGTACATTTATCGTATACAAAGTTTTACATTATCAAACGCATTTTGTAATACTGTGTCATTTATTTCTTCACATTTTATTATATTATCTTTTCGATCTTCTATTGTGTGCACCAGATTTCTGAATACAGAATTTTGTTAGTATGGAAAAATAGGCCAATGGAGTTGGATCACAAGAACTTAGTGGAAATCTGTCCTTATTTATTAATTTTTCGCCGAAAAGTGTGAATGTAATTGAATGTTTCGCGGGAAACGTGTAGTTCAGCAGAAAACTGTTGGTAAAAACCCCTTTGGAGTTCATCATCATGAAGTTCATTAATAAATTTCCGTAAAATAACATATCTATAAGTAGCAGCATTTCTATTACCGTCAAAAAATATTGGGACGATGATTCTTCACCTTGACATCGCTGATCACACATCAATTTTAATCGTACGCAAAGGAGCTTCTCTAAAAAAAATGTGTGTTGTCAAGGCTCCACTTACGCAAGTTTAAAGAATTTAAATATCCATCCAAGTGAAACCAACTCTCGTCTAAAAAAATGTTAAATTCAACACATCGCCATTCATATTTTCATTGAACCAATGACAGTTCACTACTATTTTATTATAATCCCATGGTTGAAGTTATTGATATACTTGCAACTTATATAATACATATGAAGAACTCAACAAAAAAATCCTATGGGTAGTGGTATGTTTTAAATCTACCTGTTGTACAAGTCTTCTATTTGAAGTGGCAGCTTCTTCTTATATTGCATTTCTAACATTAGTTATAACGCTCTCATTTCTAGTATGAGGTCTTCCACTTCTAGGTCTATGATTAATATTCCCAGTGCTGTGGAAACAATCAACTGATCGTAAGGCTTTCCTTCTAAACCGATACCTGCTAAATACAGCCAAAGAGAACTGTCTATTATTAAAATAACTTTCCTCAATTAATATATATTTGTCCCTGTGTGAACATTTTCAGATATAATAAATAGTAAATACAAATTTGATAGAAATTTGTAATAGTCAGGGACAACTAATAAAAATTACATTAGTTGGTTATTTGTTTTTTGTTTTACTTTACTAAGTGTGTGAAATACGAGGGTGGATCAATAACTATCCGTGTTATGAATGAAGACGCAAATTTTTGTAAATTAATTTTTTTTTATTTTCAACGCATTTCTCGTTAAGGCCTATGCAATTTTCCCAACGTTTCTGCCACTTACTTAAACCCTTCTAAAAGGTACGTTTTGTCAAACTCTGCAAAATACGCTTGTATCTGGACGGTGACGTCGCTTGAGCTTAATTTTCCCCTGAACCAAGTTTTCACGTTGGGGAATGGAAAAAAGTCGCAAGGAGCCAGGTCGAGCGAGTACGCTGGGCGCGGCAGTAATTCGTACTTCAATTAATTTAATTTTGTCGCGACAATTCCGGATTAATGTACTGGTGCGCTATCGCGATGAAGCAAGACCTTTTTTTATCCAAATGAGGCCGTATCTCCTTCAATTTCTTATAGAATTGATCCAATAATTCACTGTATTACAGCTCTGCTATCGATCTTCCTTTCTGCAAAAGTCCACGAGCATTATTCCCTTCGTATCCAAAACTTCGTGGCTATGATATTTCCGGTCAACTGGATCGTCTTTGCTTTCTTCGGAGCATATTCATCTGAAGAAATCCATTGTTTCGATTGTTTCTTGCTCTATGGCGTATAAAAATGTATCCAGGTTTTATCGACGGTGACGAATGGATGCAAAAACTCCTGCAAATTTCGCGTGAAAAGGTCCAAACACTGCTTCGAGAGTGGCACCTGTATGCGCTTGTTGTCCACCGTTAGCAATCGCGGCACCCACCGGGCCGACAGCTTTCTTACACTAAACTTATCATGTAAAATATTGATTGCAGTTCCATACGACACGCCTACAGCCTATGCTACTTCTCGCACTTTAGTTCTGCTATCTGCTGGAATCCTATCGTGGACCTTTTCAACGATTGTCTCGTTAATAACGTCTGCTGTGCGGCCAGACCGTTGCTAACCAACGTCCTCGTAGATGGCATCCAATTTCGTTTTTATTTCTTTGCATGTTTTTCCATCCAAAAATAAAAAGCGAATTATGGATCGATATTGTTATTTTCCCATTTATATCGGAAAACTCTAAACACGGGTTACACAACTGGTGGCTAAATAAAAACTAACCCATGAATCAGTGTGAAATTTGTTATGGTGTCGCTAAAAAGATTGCTGTACACAACGGTAATGTCTATTTCCCTAAGCAATGCCACCCATTTTCAAACACGGGTGTTAATTGATTCAGTCTCGTAAGCAAATACCTACCTTGTCAAAATCATGGCAACAGTTGATTCTAAGACCACTAAGACACACATTAGAATTTTCATCATTCCTAATTTTAATATATGTACATGTAATGAGCTTAATAGTAATGTTACATCTATTATCAAAGATTGTCTTGGTATTTAAAATATGGCAAACTGCTGACCTGACAATAATATTATCTTACCACTATTAACGTGAAAACTATGGCGGTCGTAGTCGACCGAGTGCAGGCAATTCTCCAAATTATAGAAAATGCAAAAATAAGTACTCTATTTGACACAAATGTGCCAACTAGATAAAGAGTTACATGATCTAATAATAATAATAATTCAGTTGTAAGAACTACTGTTCTGGAAAACAAAAATGAGTCTGTTCGTATATATTCCCAGCCATATTGAATTAATAACATGGTAAGTTTTGTTTAAATGTCTTGATTTACAGCTTCATAAAATAGTGTTAATTCTAGAGATGAATCCTGGTGATTTTTATGCACGCCAAGAGTTGACCGTTTGGACTTTACAAAAATTAGAAAATTAAATTAATTTTGGGAAAACCATATTTCGTCTGATCTATGCTATTGTTGCATCATCGGTCCTTATTTTTTTCAAAGGAAGAAGAAAATGTTGAAATACTGGTGAAAGATTTCATACAACTGCCTTTTCTGACCGAAATTGAAATTTTAACTGAAAACGGTTTAAGCAGTTACTGCAAGATCAAGTTATTGTATGAAATGCTTGAAGAATTAATTATTTCAAGAAATGTTATTGTAACTTAGCAGAATCGTTCCAATGTGATGTGTTCATCATATGAATCATTATTTTACATCAAGAAATCATGGACTGCTGATGGCTTCAAGGCAAACATTGAACATGCTATTTATGAGATACAGTTTAATTTATTGCAACAAATAGCACATATTAATACGTGCACACAAATCAGAGACGATCATTTACATGATGTGTTGTTTGGAACGTAGTTATATTAAATACTATTTAATATAAAAATAACAATTGGCTTCTCTCTTAAGAGATTCCTCACCAGACATACCCTTCGTATGTTTACGTTGTAATTCTTTAATAATAATAAATCTATTATCCCAGGAAGACCAGCACCACATTTAGTGTTATACGAGTACATAAATAATGTTCTTACTGCGGATTAAATGTTGTGTTTCACATTTTTGTTATCAAAAGTTCCAAAAAGAAATTTTACCAATTAGTTAATAAAGTAAAAATATAGTCTCTGTCCACAACAGGCTGCAATATTATATATATATATATATATATATATATATATA
>JAHWXV010757429.1:0-16340 GCA_024586415.1 Phrixothrix hirtus | reverse complement strand
TCGTACATTTATTGTAAATATTGTAAATAAATTTCCTATTTTAATTTAATAATAAAGTTCTTCCCACCAAATTTGTTGACATTACTATTATAGATAATTTACAGATTATGTATTGACTTCGGTTGGCGTGCGTGTGTCTAAGCTACGCTCTACGGAAAAATTTTGTAGCTTACTGGGAACTAAAATTTAAATGATCTCATGTTATATTAACGTTAAACCTCTGCTCATTTAGTATCGTAGTAATTGTAAGATCTATATGTTTGTAAGTTCTTTATCAATCTAATAAAGCTAAAATTTTATCCGTGTTAAAGAAATATTTAATTAAACTCGTGAGATATATCCGATGCATTGCGTATGAGATATGTATATAATGTAGAAATAATTTTCAACCACTTGAAATAAATTGTAGGGAAATACCTCAAGCAAGTCTTGATAACTTAATCGCGAGCATAGCTACTGATTCTGATTCTTAAGAATCTGAGTTTTGCAAGTTTAGTTTTTAGTTAAAATAATGTCACATTTTTGCATTTTTCTCTTAAGTTTTTTTTTCTATATTATTTACTTGGATTATAGTAATATGTAAATATGTACATTTTTACATTTGTGAAAAACACTTTAAAATTTTTAATTGCTCAAATATACCCGTGTAACTTTGAACATTGTATATTTAATATTTGAGTAACCTTTAAATTAAAATTGGATGCCGTTTGAACATACATAAGACGAATTCAATACTATGTTAATTGAAATCTAGACGTTCGGACGATTTTATAACTGATAAAATTCTAATGGCGAAACATGTCACCAATGTATGATTTTAATATCAATAAATATATATCTTCGGATTGATTTAATTGAATTAATCGTAACTCAAATTTAAAATATATTGATTCTTTAGTATTATTTGATTTTTATTTAGACATTAACCAATTTTAATGTTAGATGCCTAAAATATTATTATCAGATAGTATTAGTAGCCCTGTATAAAATATCAAGTGGCGGAGATTATACAGTAAAATTTATAATCTTGCTTCCAAAACTTTGAAAATGATTAGTATTAAATTGACATATCAGTATATACAAACAATGTAATAAACGTATAAATACTGACGCTAAACTAGAAGCTAATACAATCTACGTATCTGATGAATTAAACTACTTACTCCAGTAAAAAGATATACATTTCACAGCAAACTTCCGGTGCCATGGTTATAAATTCCAGTGCTAAGGATGCAGAATACATATTCTTCATATCCTCTAAAACTCTATGGAAAAATTTTAAAATTATAAAATAGAAGCAATTTGAAACTTACTCTAATAAAAAGATGTGATGGCGAATATAAATTTCTAATTTGCACGAGTAGTCCTTAGAGTCGTTTGAATGTACTACTGTTTCATTTAGTTGCCTTAAAGTCTTTCAAAATTTTAAACTGTACAATGAATTTAATTGAAAATGACAAAAATAACAAATCAAAAGAAACTAATATTGAAATACCTATAAACATACTTAATATTTCGAGAAGTATGAATGTTTTGTAAAACATGTCTATTTTGTACCTCCAAATTCCAATTGGTACTTGCGCGCCAAGTAATAGCACCACCACAGTTAATGATGCAACTACGTTTCCCCAAATATACAAAATCATTTGTAATTTTACTAGCATGGACTTTACATGATCCAAACGCCGTTTAAGTTCTGATGTGCACCTCTTAGTAGTCCATAATAATTTTATTTTTTAACTAACTTTCCAAATTGTTTGTATTGTACAATCAAAACAACAGTTTTTCCAAAGATCTAAAATATGCTTTACATTAAATTGAAAATGGATATATTAAGCTTGAATTTATTTAATACAATTATTTTAGAACAGTGATTCACGTGTATATTGGTTGTCCGGGATATAAGGCCACTATTTAACATAAGTGTAAACAGGCCCTTATTGATTATAAATCTGTAAATATTCTTAATCTAATTCGAAAAAATTTTCGCGTAAATATTGTTTACAAATCTGTATCTGTCACGACAGACGTACATTCAATCATGCATTGAATTTACAACATGGAAAGCTTTAATTTATTTATTAAATAATATATTACTGTATTCTAATCAATTTATTTTACTATTCATGAATCAAAACAGTTGCTTAATGATATTGTAATCATAATTTGAAGATATCACTTTTAAATTTTGTATTTCAATATGCATTGTCCTATAAATTTACATTGAACAATTAATAATACAAAAACCAATTTATAGTGAGATTTTACCTTGCGAAAACATTGATTTATATCGTAGCAATGAAAATAGTAAATGTAAACATAGAATTACATGAACTACAAATCCCAGTAAGAAATGCAGGTACCAAGGAATTCCGTTTACCAAAACTTGTAATAAAATAATGCACATTTTTAAAAAAATTATGCGTTAGCTTAAAATGCCTTCGCCATTTGCACAATAGACGCGTTTGTTCATCGTTACAGATTTAAACGCAGAGTACTTGCCACGTTCAGATCAGACCTTCCGCGTATTAAAACCATATCCACCAATTCGATTAAATTTGATATTTCGCCAATTTTAAAGTACCGACCTATTGATACACCTGCAAGCATTATTGGATAGATCATTTGATATTATCTATTCATGGCGCTAAACTCCGTTGCAAATACATATTATATGTACAATGTGCCCAGATTTGGATGATATTGCGGGATATTTCCGTTATTTTTGAAGCGAGATGTTGATACTTTTTAGTAAAATAAAAGATTCTGTAATTAGATTTTTCACAGTCACCTTTTTTTTGAGATACAAGGCGAAATTGCAAATTAGCACATTTGGAGCATACCTTGTATTTCGGGAACGGTTAATGATATTGAAAAGGCAAAACTCCAGCTTATAGATATTTTAGCGTAGAATTTAATAAATTCCTTAGTTTTTTTCTAAAATCAATAGTATTCGATATATCGACTAAACTTGTGTTTTTTTATAAGGGACACTATGTATGTTTTCTTCTAGTTTTATCCAGTTTGTTCTGGGATTTTCAAAAATATATAATACTCTGTAGTTATTATCTAAATTGAACTAAAGAGTTACAATTTTCAGAAATTCAACCAATTTTATTTAAGTAGGTCTTGAAAAATAATCAACGAATATGATTTCAAACTTTTCTCTATTATAGATAAGTATAGATTATTGCTAGCGTTCAAATCAAGTTTTTGAAAACTTAGAAAAGTATGACATGTTATCCTGTTTCATTCAGTGCAAGGAGAATGCAAATCAAACTTCGGAATTATATTTGGACAGGTACTTCTTTTCTAAATAGTTAATGATTAGTTAATATAAGAAATAATTCCTAATTTCAGGTTTCCTGCGAGAAGACAGCCGAGTAAACTCATATTTAGTAAAATTAAGTCAAATTTAGTAAACTATGGATCTTTTACTGTATTGCTTTATTTTTTAATACAATATATATTAATGTACAACTATCTATGTATTTTACACATACATATATATAAAATAAGACCTAGTAAATTAATTACATATATGTACATATTACGTTTTTTTAAAAAAGTCTATAATTTTTTGTTGCATAGAATAATCAAAACACGTTCTTTCTTCAAACTAGGCTTCACACTTATTAAGAGCATTAAAAATGTTTTCGGGTACATTTTCGTAATATTGTAATCCGCTACGAATGGTTTGAAATGCTTTAATCATTTCTTCGCTGGATTGTTTTTTACCGGGTTCTGTACCATCGTCTTCTTTCACGCCTTCGATAGTTTGACCGGTTTGGTTGTAGTTTAAGGTTTCTAAGGTTTCTTCATCAGTAGAATATTCAGTGGTAGTTAAATCATCATCAACCTCGAGATAATCGCCTAACATAACATGGGCAGTAATTTTAATCAATTGTCATAATGCTTCCTACGATTTCTTTAGATTGGAAGGTGGCAAATTCATTAGTTTCTTCCCATTCCTCAGAAATTAGTATAAATCCTGCTTTAGAAAAGCAATTGCTTATAGTCATCTTAGTTGGTGTTAGACATGTATTCCATTCCATTAATCGTTCTCAGTAAAACTCTCTTACGATAATGGAAATTAAGGTTTTTGATTATTTCTTGAACCATTGGCTGAAGTTTTAAGGTTAAATTCGGAGGAAAAAAACAGCCCGGTATTTATAAGTTTTTTTGCGACTTCAGATGGATGTGCTAGACAATTAATGTTTGGTGAGATCGTAAACATGGTAAATTCTTGTGCGCTAATTAAATTAGATTTTACCTTCTTTGCACAGGGTGACCACAATAACCTTCTTTTTATTTTATATATGTAAGGTGCAATAACTTTTTTATTTTAAATACAATACCCTGTATATTTTTATACCATTGGTTTTATTTTCAAATTTTATTTCGATTAGTATTGGCATGTTCTATATCTACAGCTAAGAGATTTTGAGATAAATACTATTTTATTATTTAGTAATTTAAATGTGAACATAGTTTACCGAAGGTGACTCAGAAAAGTAATAATTGAAAACAAGATGTTCTTCGCCAACCAACCCAAGATGCGGAGGGCGTTTATATTAAAGAGCATGAAAAATCCGCTTACATACAAAAATGTATCTCTGCCGGTAATTGAACTAGTAGGACAACCATCATTAACCGTAAATGATGCAACTTCATCTTATCATTACTAAACGCTTGGTATCCGTGCTTAATCAGATTTTTATCCTTTATATAATCCATATGTCACAATTTTATTACATTATACTTTATTATAAAGATTTATTAATACCAATCATGTCTTAAATATTATGAAGCTTAATTATAATGAATTATACACAGTTAATTATTACATGCCTATAATTTAAAACTACAATAATGGTTATTATTAATAAACACATCACAAAAAGTATACAGAATTTTATATTACAAATCACATATTACTTATTTAAGATTTTGAAAGCGCTCGTAATAAATTTTTGTTCTATGATCCAGATTTTTAAAAAGATGAAGTAATCTTTTCAGCTTCTTCCACTCTCCTTTCGAACCGCATTGCGTCCAATAATAATGATTTTCATTTTTCCTTTCGTACTTCTAGATAAGCATACGACCACACCACCATGTCACACACTTGATTATGCTTTTGTTAACTATTGTCACTGCCATTACTACCTATATCCCTTTCTGTTCTTACATGTTCTGTATTTTCTTTACTTTTTTCCCCACTTTCTGTATAACTTATAGCACCAATTTCATCTTTGCTAATGTCATTAGAGAAAACGCATTGGTTTGATGAAGAAATTCTTTTAAATCAACATTAAATAACTGGCACATCAAACAACTACCCTTGTAAATAAATTTTACAAGTATTTATACCTTTCGTATAGTTTTTTGCTAAATTACTACAATGATCTCCATTGAACTCCCAATACCTATAAACCGATTCAAGTGTAACATAATATACCAATGCTTCAACTCTTGTAGTAATCGCTCAATAGATGTATATCAATCTATAGCTTTCGCCCAGTTTTCCACGCGTCACACATCCATATTAATATTTAATGATATAAACATTACACGTTTTAAACACTACGTGATTATATTGTATTTTATATATTTATACCTATATCCTCACCGCACTTCTTCTAATACTTATTACATAGGTTACTTAATAATGCCAAACCTGCTAGCAAATTTTTTGGGAATGTTCTATAATATTATCAACAGGAACAATATTCCATTCCTTTGTACATCTTTGTGTTGTTCGAGAATCACTATAACGTATACTTTAGGATCACTTGATTAATATGCAATACTCTATGGGTTGCCACAAATATTGACCTACCAAGATTTCTGTGTTCATATATTTTGGAAAAGGCAGGCAGTATAGAAACGGGTCTGTAGTTTTTTATGTTATAAACGTCATCTTTTTTGAAAATCAAAGTAACTATGACGATTTTCAGTGAGTCCAAAATATTCCATTAGTAGATGAGCATTAATTAGTATCACTAAGGGGTTTTTATTTGAATTACATAAAGACCATTTACAAAGGAAGCCGATGTTTTAGACTGCATTGGTTCATAATTGTTACTAGCTTTTATCTTATTAGATTGGATTAATCATTCAATATTCTGTTTGTTCAGAATATTAAGTTAACTTTTCAATGGTATAATAACCTCAAAATTGACTAAATACAACGCTTTATTGACGCTTTGTTGTTGTTCGTTGCTACTAAAGTAATCTTTTCAGGCCCGTCTTGATTACTTTCGTTTACTTGATTTATTTACATGGTTAAATTAAAATTATCTAGAGGTACATTATTACAACTTAGACTGTCGTAGCATTAATTTTTTGATTGTCGATAAATAAATAAGCCTTTTGCGATTTAATTACTTTTAATTGTCATCATATTTTCAATTCAACTTCTACAATCTTTATTTTAATGCGTTAATTTCACGTATTATCATTAAAAAGAAAATAATAAATTTTTATTTGCAACATCTAGTTGCATAATTTGTAAATTCTAAAGTTCCTGTTTTTATTCAACATTTTGTTTCGTTTTAGGAACATTGCTAAATTTATTTAGGTTATCTCTGTTAGGCGTTGCTAGAACGCAAGGGGTGCCAGATTTTAATTTAAATAGATAATGCTCGTCGTTCTGATTTTATTACTGATGCGTCGGATTTTCAGTAGGAATATTTATCTTCAGTGGCCCTTTTGGTGCTACTAAAAGCACGATATTTGATTTATATGGAATGACTAGTGTTTTCTTTTATTGTGCTGTAGAAAATATGATGCAAGCTCTTGTCTCATTATTATTCCAAATGTGCATAGCCCATCGATTGTTATATGAATTTATTCCATAAAGATCCATAAAAATGGGTTCTTAGTAGGAAATAGTTTACTTATTTTATTAAATCTAAGTTTTGAGGAAGTTGGAGTCAATTGCTGGTCACGTGGTTGCCTATTTCGATATCGTTTTGATCTACTCGTGTTTCAATCCACGACACAGGATAAACAAATAATTGTATAACTAACTATTCCTTTCTTTAAAAGCTGAGGTAGGTAAAATCAGTTTCTTTAATTTTAAGTAACCGACGAATGCAATATACAAGGTGTTGTTAAAAAAATATGGCGAAGAAATTTATTAAAAACAAAGTATTAGCTTTACATCAAATTTTAATTAATGTCCTGCAAAATATTCTCCTTAGATAGCTATGCACTTATTCCAACGTTGATTTCATGATTTGAAGCACTTCTGAAAGCTTATTTCGGAAGGGCCTTGCACTATCGGGTATGGTGTTAAAACGTTTTCCTTTTAGCCGGTTTTTATTTTTGGGAAGAACCAGAAGTCGCATGGTGCTATCTCTGGAGGGTAATGCGGATGTGGCACAGGAATCGTTTTTTTAGACAAAACCTGACGTATCAGAAGTGAAGCGTGGCGTGACGCGTTGTCGTGATGAAAGAGAAAGCAATTAGCATATTTCTCTAGTCCGCTTTTACATCGCCCATACCACTTGTAAACAGTCTTCAGAGTCAAAAATTATCGCCATACAGTGATTTATAACATTTTATGATTCTCTTTATCACTTTTTTGCAACTTAAAACAAAACTAAATGTTAACGCGTTGTTCGAAATCCATGATGCGCGACGGATACGATAAACACGAATCGCTATTCCTGCTCTGGAAGACGACCGACGCGTCACAACTAGTTCAAACTTGACGCAAACTATCTCAAAGGATCACGCCATAGTAATTATTACTTCAAATAGATGTAGGGTCAACTGTTGCTGCCATGAAAATTTATTCAATTTTTGGTCACACTTCGTATAAAATTCATAATTCGTTAAGGTTCTATAGGAGTTCGCCTTTTAATGATTCAGAATTATTAAAATATTAACTTTATTTTGAAATCAAATACATGGAGTTAATAAGGCATATATTACATTAAAGCCTGATATGTAATTGATCCTTATAAATAATTTAGATACAAAGTTAATGTTTTCTCATTTTATTTACAGGGACGACTAGGAAATCCGGAAAATCAAAAAATTCTAAATCTAATTTATTAGGTACCTAAGCTAGCCGTGCAAAAATGTAGCTTCCAAGTTATTGGGATTATGCACCTCAGAAAGTACGTAACACCGTTTCGTCGGGTTATAAACTAAACACATGATTTTTAAATACAGGATTAGATATATAAGCACAATAGCTATATATTAAAATTACGTAGACTGCAATACAAAATTTTCTTACAGGAACGAAATGTTTTTACAATGATATTAGCTAATTAAAATAAAAGTAATGGGTTTTATTAATAATAGAATTACATTTATAACTTCTCACCATAAATGCTTACTTACTTGTGTAATTCCTGATAATGCTTCAACATTATCTACGAATTCAGTAGCACTTCTAGCTCTTAGAAATTGTAACGATATTATAGTACAAACATATCTAAATAGAACAGCATAAAAACATCCAAGATGTAGTGTCTTCCACGATCTCTTCTTTGTATACAAACCTAAATACCTTAATACTGTAAGTGGATAGTACAAGACATCAGAATCCTCATCTTTTGTTTTTAATAACAGCATTATCCTAAAAAGTTAGACGTGGATTATTAATATATTGTCACATTAGTTTCATTTACACAACCAATATCAGTTAATAACTGATTTACTTATTTTGTGTATCAATAAATCAGTTGATAATTTAATTTAATTAATTTAAAACGTTCTGAAATACTTTGTATATCATGAAATGGCAGCGGATATCAAACATGCTTTTATGCATCTGTATTAAATTGAATTCCCATTTACTACAGTAACCATTAAAATTTTTTGAATACATTAGAGTAAATAAGGATACTTTTACGTAATTTCAGCAAACGCGATAAATTGTTATCAACATCCGAAATACATTGAAAGGCTCTGATTTAGATGTAAACAATTTTGGAGACGCCCGTAGTGAATTCAATTTAAATCGAACTTACCCACTTAAATTGCTACCCCAAAGAATCACCCATTGTAATAGATCTCTCTCAGCTGCTTTGGATTCAAAAATTTCATTAGATAACGAACTCCCAGCTAAAACTGGATATAATACTATAGAAGCAAAATAAATAGCTTTAAAAATACTTATTAGTAGCATATCCAAACGGATAGGTAGTTTTATGTGTAGTATAATCCAGAAAAGCGTCAAAATTGCTCTATACTATGTGAAATACGAATTAAATATTTGAATTTGTTAGTTCAGAAAAATTATCCATAACAAAGAACTGATCCAAGTTTGGTATAATCTAAAACAAAAATTCTTATACTAAAACCCATATATGGAGCAAAACTGTGCTAAAATAAAGAATAACTACTACAAGATAACTTTATTAGATATAAATAGATTTAAATTTAGCTTAAGCATTAATCTCAACACACATTTGGGTAATAATAGATCAATACCCTGATAAATAAATTTTAAATAATTATAAAAATTCACAAACAAACAATGTCATTAATCTAACTGATAACATTTTCGGTATGTAAATTTTGGAAAAAACTCGAATTTTATTGTTCGTAATAAAACTATTAACATATTCAGTTTTATATCATCTATCGAACAAACCTTTCAAAAATTGAATCCTAAAATTGCTACTGAATTTTGCGTTGAAAACAAATTTTTTTGAACAAAGCAATATTTGTAAAAGAAAGTTTGTCAATTTCTAAATTAAAAACCACAAAGTCATTAAAATATTTCATGGAAGCAATGCTGACACAACTGTGATGGTTTATTATCCTGACGTGAAGATAAATAGATCTATTACTCATCGAAGGTATAACTAAAGAATTACAAAGATACTCTATTAATTAATTTTACGAGCATTCTTATTTACCGAAAATGTTTAATAGTGTCACAAAAACGACATATTTTTAACTATTTTTCAACATAATCGCCGTAAACATTAAGGTATTTATTCCAGCGGGATATCAGCTTAATCAACCCTTTGTGGCAGTACTGTTTGTCCAATTGACTAAAATACTCTACAACGGTGGTTTGCCATTCGTCTTGATCCGTAAAACGTTTCCCCGCTAAAAATTTCTTTAAAGAGTCGAATAAATGAAAACTTGAGAGGGCCAAATCCGGACTATACGGAGGATGTTGCAAGACTTCCCAATTCCGTTATGACAACCACAGTTGTATTCGGTTCGACGTGTGGGGCTTTGAACTATCGTGCAAAGTTTGACCCCTTCACTTAATCGTCCCGGCCGTTTCCTTTTAATATCCGTTCGGAATTTCTGAAGGGTTTCACAATACCTATCACTGTTAATGGTAACGCGCGGTTCAAGCAATACACACAGAAGTAGGCCTGCACTATCCCACAATATTGAATTTTTTGTGTACTGTGGAACCTGGATGTTTTCACATCGTGGATTGTTTTTTGTCTCTGCAGTGAATTCATAAACCCAGGTTTCATCTCCTGTAATGATGTTTTCGATTAAATAATTCCCTTCCTGCAGATATGGGCGAGAGGTTAAAGTAAATTACTCATTCCTTAATTTTTTTGGTCCTCAGAGAGAATTTTTGGTACCCAACGGGCCAACACTTTACGAAATTTTATGTCACTTATGATTTCATGGACGCAACTTTTAGGTATACCAGTCTTTGAAGCAATTTCGCAAATTTTAACGCGACGATCTTCCATGATCAAACCTTCGGCAACTGTGTAGTTTTCATCAGTGTGTGAAGTTCTGGATCTACAGCTCTTGTTTTCCGGATCATGGTTTAGTTCTGTTTGTCCACTTTAAAATTATTTGCACCAAACGGAAATTTTCTTTCCGCTTAAAACGTTTGGACCATAAACACCCTTTATTCTATGATGAATTTCGCTGGGATTAACCCCATGCGGCCTGCAAAATCTGATAACTGCACGCACTTCAAACTTGGAGTATTCCACGATTGCACACGCCACGTTGACTTGCTTTTAAAATAATAAATTGAGATTTGAACAAAATAACACTATGCACTATTCAAGTACACAAATAACAATGTTAGGTTATGCATATAACGTCAATATTGAACATGAGCCGTTTATTCCACAGCCACCTGTACCTTTAATATAGAATTCCCCTCGTACCAAAGTTTGATGGAGATATGTTAATGAAGTTTTGTTATTTGGAAATGAAATGAAAATGAACTTTAAAGTTTCTCTAATTTAATTAATGAAAAGGAATATTCAGCAAAATTTACTATAAAAAGGGAACAAAAAGGTGAATTACCTTTTATTGATGTTAATCAAGAAAAAGATAATTGTTTTGAAATATTTAATTTTCATCAAAAAATTTATACTAATATGTACCAATTTTAATTCTAACCATCAAGTTAATGTCAAGCAACGAGATATTAAAAATAGCAGAATAAGTAAAAAATTTTAAATCCGGGCCATTTTTAATTCTCAAAATTGTTTACTTTCAATTTTAACTATTACTAAACGTTAAAATTTCCTTGCAATTATGGTAAATTCTATATCAGTGACAGTGGAAGATTAGTGGAAATAAGAGTTAACGAACGTAAAAGATACAGTAAGAATCCCAATTTGAAAAATCTAAAATTGCTGAACATCGTTTTGAAACGGATCAAAATACTTTTAGGGAATACCTTAAATTTACCTAGAGAGTCTAACATTTTTAAAGGAAAATTTAGGGAAGCAGGGTACATCAAGGTTAAAGGTGAGAGCTGCATTTCGATGAATCACGATGATTAAATCAAAAAAGATTTTATTTGTTAATCGTCTTGCCTCGTATAAAGTTATTCAATTGTGAAATTCATTTAACGACTTTACCATGCTTCATAAAGAAGATAGATAGATTCTTCGAAACCTTGTGTTTGTTTGAGTTGAATTTTAGGTTCCTTAGGATGGCCCATTTTCTATTAATTATTGTTTATTTTATTCGCGTTTAACTTCGTACTCAAATTTTAGTATCTATTTAGAGGTGCAAACAGTGGACTACATGGGATATTTTAATCAACCTTACCCAATAAATAATTACTCTAAAACTTCTAAATTTTTATAAATCCAATTTTAATAAGCATCAGCAACCACAACCTAGATAAATTTATAATCAAAGTAATTATCAACCTGAACAATTCTAACAAAATCCCAATTTAATAACGGTTTAATTTTTAAAATAATTTCCACACTGTAACGCGAAAATATTAGTTTTTTCTTAAATAATCTCCTTAGTAGTTTTCAGTCATTTGAAGGAGATGTTGGGTAGTTGCACAAAAAAAAATTTCGACAATATTCCATTCAATGTAATATTAGACGAACGTTGGGAAATGCCCACTCCGACCGGTATTTTAGGTCGTAACTCAAGATTGCTAAAAATTTTGACTACAGAACAAGCGTTCTGCCATGGACGTCTTTAAGATAATAATAATACCAAACTTGAAAAAGGGGGCCACAAGTTTTACATTTGAGAGAAATACAAATTTGCATTTATCATGAATAAAATACTATAAGTAGGGAAAACACTTTAATTATAACAATAAGCAACAATAATTACTTAACGTTGTGATTTCAAAAAGTGAATGTCAAAAATAATAGTTGAGTTAGCTAATAACGCTGAACGAGTATGTGAATAACGTTATCAGAGTGTCGATGCTTTAAATAGCTGTGTATCCTGCTACTACGATAAACATTTAGCTGGCTGTGATTAGTGCGGTGGTTAGTATGTTTGCTTCTACATGTAAGGCATGCGGGTTAAAATCCGATCGTTGTCGATAAATTTTTTACGGAGAAGAATTTAAATAACATGCCTTCTTCTCGGATAAAAAGTAAAATCGTAGATCTCATGTCAATGTGATGTTTTGCATGTTAAAAATTCCTACTCGAGATTCGGCAAAATTCTGTACTGCGCTGTAACAGTGCTAGTTCAAAGGAGCCAAAGGAATTTCCGCATCCCGAAGCCTCAACCATAAAAAAAAACAAACAAGATGGCCGTTAATGACCCCAATCAAGTAGTTGGTGAAATATAGAGATCGTTTGCTATTTGTTTTCATCTTTCAAGAGACGTAAATTTTACAGTTGAAGAAGACGATGGACTTGGAAGACCAAATTATGTGTCTACCTTACAAAATAGCGATGCAGTTCAAAACATGATATTATCAGAACGTTGAATTGGGATTTACATATTTGTCCGAATCTGTAAATTTGATTTTCACGAAAAAAAGGTACTCTTGTATCAAGTCGCTCAGGTCAACCGCGAAAAACACACTTCTGTAAACGGTTGTCGCTAAACCTGTGTGTTCTAACTGTATTTATTGGTTTATTCAACAGTCGGAAAAAAGTAAGAGTCAAAATAAAAAGAATTTAATTAGAAATAACAAAACAAAATCCACATAAACGAAACTCTAAAGTAAATGTTCAAAATGATTGCCTCCAACTAATATGCATTGTTTTGCACGTCTTCTGAGGGACCACCTTACCCTTTCACAAACAGCTGGCGTGCTGTGAATTTAGTTAAAGCCATCTTCAATACGTTGTTGGAGATCGTCTATGTTGTTGACAGGGCTAGAATAGACGATTTGCTTTAGATGTCCCCATCAGTAGAAATCCAGGGGATTTAAATCAGGGGATCTGGCAGGCCATGGCGCAGGTCCTCCTCGTCCTATCCACTGCTCGGTACCATGTTGTTCAAAACTTCTCTCGCGGTTGTACTAAAATGCGCCGGTGCACAATCGTGCATAAACCACATTTGTAGCGTTCTTGCTATTGGAACATCTTCGAGCAGGGGGAGGCAAATCATTTTCTAAAAATTGTCTGTATGCCGCTCCTGTTAGCCCCTGTGGCAACATAAAGGGTGCAATTATGAAATCACCAATTATTCCTCCACAAATACTAAGTGAAGACTGTCGCTGGTGTCTTGACTGAATAATTTCCCGAGGATTTTCGTTTTGCCATTGATGAAGATCATGGTAGTTGATTATACCATATCTGGGAAAGCTTGCCTCGTCGGTAAATAACACAAGCGATGGAAACGTAGGCTCAACCGCACACTTCTGTATCAACCAGTTACAAAATGCTACTCTTGGCGCAAAATCTGCTTGAAGAAGTCCCTGAACTTTTTGGTAATGGTATGGGTAGAGTTGATTAAATCGTAGAATTCGTCAGATAGTCATGCGAGTTACACCCTCCGCCAAAGCAAGTTGTCTAGTACTTATGGTAGGGTCTTCTTCAATTTTGTCAAGTGCGTGCTCTTCTAATGCAGGGCTTCGTACTGCGGATAGTCTGCCAACACAGTCCAGTTTTCTTGGAATCCTCACGTGTGAATGTGAATTTATTTTCTTTTAAAGTTGACAGTTTTGTGCTCTTACTAAAAGTATTTTTAGAAAAGGAAAAACATCATATAGAATTTTGATCTGTTCATGAAGAAAAATATAAAGGGTGATTGTATCAGAAATATATTTCCATAGGAGGATTAAGCATTACGAGTAATAAATACCAAAAACATTGTGTTAATATTAATTTAAACAAATGGAAATATAAAATCTGGTGATAAAATATTGATAAAAGGTTTATCCTTCATTTTAATTACACAGGACTGGACTTAGATAGTTAAATATTTTAAAATTTAGCTAGTTAAATATTTTAAACATAAATATAATATTCTATCTAATTACCCTATTAATGTTGATTAATAGAAATAAAATTTAAAATGAAATGTGACATATACAAAGCAATTAAAGAGGTATTTAAATGTGATAACTGCAGCACACCACTTTGTAAAGTATGTGTCAAAATTACATCATCTGAAATAAAGGATTACAATTACATAAAAGGATAATGATCTTTAAATGTTCTAAATGTCGTCGCTACGAATCATATGAACTATTATCTAAAATTATTAAAAACAACGAACAATTGATTAAATGATATTATAAATCAACTATAACAAGAAATAGATAGACTAAAAGCAAATTGTAGCCATCCAGGTGATGGTAAAATGCTATATAGTCAAGCTGTCACACAAAAAACTGAAAATGTAATAATTGTAAAACCTAAAAATGCTACACAACAGAGTACGACAATTAAATAAATGCTTGAAAACACAATCAATCCTGGAACATTAGGATTAGGTATATCAAAAATTAAATATGTTAAAGATGGAGGAGTTGCAATAACATATAGTAGTGAAAAACAAGAAAACCAAAAGTCAATGTGTGAAGATATTAAGGAAAAAATAGGAAAAGATTATAACATTAACACGCCAGAAAAAGAAATCTCAAAATTAAAGTAATAAATATAGAAAAGGAATTATTAAAATATGAAAAAAGTCCAATGGAATACTTCATTCGATAAAATTTTATCGGAATGGGGAAAAACTGTCTAATAAAGATTATTGGGAAATATGTAATATATGTAATATGTCCATTTTTGGTCGTAATGATGGATTACAAATTTATGGACGAAGTGTTATGTATATAGGAGCTAATATTTGAAATTACGTGACGCAATAATCCAATATGGCACGGATTTATTTACGTTATGTTTAAAAATTGTGCCAGATTTGAATTTGAGGAAATCTAGTTATTTCGTCATTCATCTTTGATTTCCTAGGGAATTTTTAAGTGGTGATGATAGATTATAAATCTGCAGACGAAATTCTGTTCATATTAGCGCTACGTATTCCTGATAATGACCTACAAATCTACGACTGAAGCATTGCTAAATATCAATATCTTTATTATGTATAGAATGTAGGCGTGCTGTATACCATTTTTATCTTAAGTCGGTTCAGCAATCTGATGGCAGTGGTAATTTTTAAAATATCCAGCCTAGCGTCGTTCTGTAAATTCCTTTAACGTTGATTTAAAGTGATTAATGTATTTATTTCATCAATAGACCTTTTTGCCAGCAAAGTTACACTTAGTTGTAATATACATGTGTAGTATACCAATAAAATATATTTAAATGGAATAAATGTCTTTGCGATAATATTAAATTCAGATTATCAATCATAATTTTTAAATGTTAAATTTATTTAACCTGACTTCATTCCCAAGCCGTACGGGGAATGTCAATTTATATGTAGGTTTTGATGGCAAAGACGATTTTTTGATTAATTTTTAGAATTTTTATATGTTATGCCTTTTGCCCGCTAATATGCATTTAGCTGTCATATACATATATGATATATGAATTTCTATGTAATTTTTGGTGACAAATTTGATTTTTGATTAATTTTTTGAATTTTTATGCATTAGGCCTTTGTAGCAGCACATGTGGGTTTAGTTGCAATATACATGTGGGATATATGTATATATATATATATATATATATATATATATA
>JAHWXV010757389.1:0-10669 GCA_024586415.1 Phrixothrix hirtus | reverse complement strand
CATACTGTACAACTAATAAATATAAAGCAAACAAAACAATTGGGATACTTGACTTAACCAAACGATATTAGTCAAACTAAAATTATGAAATTTATAAACAAATCGAATTGGAACGAGGAACTGAACATGTTTTAAAAACTAATGAAACTAATAAGTAGATTTTATTACAGCGTTTAATATACATATACACATATAGAAACGTATATTAATAAATATCCGCACCATATGCGGGCGGGTACCATTAGAATAACATTTTATGACATATCTTCAAGCGAAAATCGCCTTTAATACCTAAAATATTAACTCCCACCATTAAACTCATTGAGAACACACATCACGAATTCGGACAAAAAGAAAGGAGCCGGTCCTTGAAGTCAAACAAATACGTTAACAAAGTACTTTGGTAATTTTAAATTCAAGAAGATGCTGGGAAATAGTTTGATTTATTCCCTTTTCTTATTGCGCTATTATAAGGATTTTTAATAGATAATTATTAGGTTTAGGCGGTCAAGGTTTTTTTTATAAGTCGTGATTTTTAAATTTACGTTTCTAGTTTCAGGAGATGAGGCCCGGTCAAGGCATCTTGCATATCCCAGGTAGGTTGGCTGCAATTTTATTATTAATACCGGTTATGCTGTTATTTTTATTGGTATAATTAAATAACCGTACACGGTTTATATGCAATACATTATTGATCGAATATCGTTTTATAAAGTTATATTTGTTTATAGCGGGTATTCCAACTCTTCTCGAAGGAAATCGCGTATTTGGGTAAAGCATACTAATGTATTTCTTTATACATATAATTTACGTTAATCACTTCCATATAACAGTTTCTGTTGAGCTTTTAATATTTTACATTTACATATATCCAGTTTTACACCAAGCCTCCAGTGTGTTTCCATGGAAACAGTGTTTTAGAAAATTAAATTTAAATTATTATTATACAACTGACCCTCAAGGTTAAGAGATCTATTGTTTGAAATTTGCATCCACGTATATAATTTTCGAAATAAAGAACACGATACACGCATAACTTTTATGAAAAAGTGACAGTTTGGCAAATTATACATAATCAAAAAAAATTAATCAAACCAGTCTTTCATAAATGCAAGTAAATGAATATTAACATTATTAAGGTAAATAGATTTGTATAAAATATATAACATATTTTTTCGAATTACCCTTGATCCTTTTCTGGTTCATCGTCCTTTTTGAAAGTTGTTTATCTTAAACAATTGACAATGTGGGATAAATCATCGACAAGGTTGGAAACCCAAACTTCGCTTCTAATTTTTATTCCGAGACCGAAATATTGCATCTAAAAATGATATAAGGAAGAAAAATAAATTGGAAAAAACATCTACTCTACAAAGAAATTAAATGCTACATGAAGTGGCTCCATTGAGAAGGTAGCCAAATAACAATCAATCAATCAGCTAAAATGTTAACGAATAAAGTAAAGAAAAAAAGAAGCGTATTTTTCTGTGTGCAGAAAACGTATTTCACAAGGTGAGAAAACAAACCAAAATTACGCTTGCGCCAACGTCACCATGGGGTAGATAATTTCTTAGGTATTCTAAATATGATGACGCAACTACGCAACTGGTCGCCAATTTATTGGAAAATCGTCCAGCGTTACGTCTTATTACATCATCATTGGCGCAGGTATTTTAGTATTTCTTAGTTGGGTAAGGAGATTACTTCCACCAGATAGCGATGATCAACGATGGATAGGAGTTCTGATACAAAATGGTGTCTCATGTTGGGGATGAGGATGTTTCTTTAATTTACGGTCCCGATTAGCTGCTTCCGGCTCACGGCCAGTTTATTAAGGTCAAAGGCGGAGGATGCCGAGTTTGCGCACCAGGTTACCCTTTGATTTCTGACACCTCCGCGTATGTTATGCTTCCACGAGTGGCAATGGATCGCAGTACCTGTTGTTCTGCCCTGAATTTATGGTAACACGGACCGCTTGTAATTTTTTGTGTAGCAGCCGCAACACTGCCCATTTTGCAGGAATTGAGCTTGTTTGGTGCTTCTACCTGGAAGAATTGCTTCCCAGCTTGTTTCCTCGAGGTTTACATAATTGAGAGGTACAACTTTATCCCATTCTTTGGGCCGGCTACACTGGGAAACTCGTTGCCGTATTTCCTCTACAATGTTATCACCCTGATAACCACCCTCGAGGTGGTGATTCCTCTAAAATCATCTTTGCTGGCCGACTAAATATTTTAGCTCAGGCCTATGTTTTATTTCTGTTTTGGGCTAACTCTTTGGCGATTTTGTCTTTATTTCTTAGCACGAGTTCTCCTGGGCGTTTTTGATTGCATTAGGTTTTCGACTCTGCATTCGATACAATTTGGAGTTTATTTTGCACTGTAACTTTGGGAATCGGTCCGCCATCTCCTCTCTCTTTTATTACCACTTAGTAATCATTAGTTTTTAGCTTTCTTCGGTGTGTTTGGAGCTCATGGTCATCTCCATGTCATTTTCGTAATCGAAGTACTCCAAGACGATTTCAATTAACGTTTTGACATCTTTTACAGCTATATTTTTTCCCATCTGATTTTTTATGAATCTTTTTGACTGCACGCCTCTTGATAGCCTTTGTCAGTATTTTCATATATTGTTTGCCTAATTTAATTGGGGAAGACTTCTTTCTAAAATGTTGCACAATTTGCCCTTATGTTGGATGCGAACGCCGCTTCCAAGTCCCCAAGTGGTTCACCTAATTATTTTTAAAGCACTCGCACATAGTTATTTACTTGCTTGATGTACTATAAAAAAGGACACGAGAGTCTATAGTTCTCATTCGTATCTAGTACTCTTCCTTCATTTTTTTTACAATTTTACAACCAAATACACTCAAACTGTCCGGATTTTTTCTGTGCATGACTTCTCTAACCATCCCGATAACAATCTTTGACGATCCGTACAAGCCTATTTGTTTCTCGCTATTTATGGTACATATTCTTATAAATTTCGTAGTTGTGTGTATAGTACACATTTGTTTATGATCAATGTCTAAACGTAAGCAGAAAATTTTTATTTGAGTAAAACGCGGATCGAGGAAAAAACTAAGTGATTTCGCAAAATAGTATGCCGGACGCGCAACCATGCGTGATATTAAAATGAAGCAGGCAAAAATTAAGTTGTCTATTAAAACTGTAGTTTGTGGACCAGATAATACACACAGTATGAGGGCGGAGAACAATCCGAAAATTGAGGAAGAGTATGGTTTGCTCAAGAACGAAACTGGTGATATTTTTGGTGAAAAAGCAAAATCCGTATATAGTTGAAGCGCAAAGATTACTTTGGTGCTAGTCACGGGTGACTGGATAAATTTAAAAAACATGGCAGTATCCATTTTTTATCGATATCGCTAAATTACGCTGGAGTGGATCCATCAATAGAAAATTCAAAAAACGCTAAATACACTACATCCACTACCGAATTAAACGCTAACGAATGGATTAAATTGGACTCTTACCAAACAAAACTTTTGTTCATGCCAAGGAAGTAAGCGCACCAAGACGTAAAATGGCGAACGTATAGCATTTATGGCTAGTGCAAACTCTGTTTTAAGCAAATCAAAAAATCTTTATACATCTAAATTCCCTGTAACATACAGAAGTGAACCGTAAGCCTGGGTATCACGTGAATAGCACAAAAGAATTCACTAAAACGTTTCCTCAGAGATCAGAATTTACCAGAAAGCACCTTTGATTTTTTATAACTATACAAACACATCGCCCAAACGGACCAAGATTTAGAAGCAACAATTAGTTCTATAAGAGCCATATTCAACCACACTGTTACTGCAGCCCATGGACCAGAATGCGATTAAGATGATGAAATGAAATTACAAAACCTTGGCCACATTCTGCCTCCACTGAGACAACACGTCGCTTATTCTCGGAAAAATGTGTTTCCAACAATTGTCAGGAAATTCCAGAAAAAACTGTGACTCATATTTATTGCTCTTTGTAGTCAAAACAACATGTCATGCTGTTGACAATCCTGGTCTTGCCATAGACTCTTGAGAAAAAACGGATTAAGCTGTTTCAATGTTATTCTAGAAAGAATCGTTTAACAAAAATGTACCAATCCCACAAGCTTTTACCTGAACTTGAACTTTTGACTGACAAACGTCAATACAGTTTTATAAGAAGACAAGTCTGCTAAATCACAAGGGAAAGTACGGCAAATCTGCTTAACATGAGACCAAGGAATGCGGTACTGATTCGGAGAATTTTTTGCAAAAATAAAGTGTTTAATACAAACTGAAATTAACGAATTTTTTCATTGCAAATGGAAGTGTGCAGGCTAAATTTCTCTATGTTTTTTAAAGATGATAACTGAATAGTTGAATATTAAGTAGTTATTTATCGTTTTGCGGACGGTTGTTGTTTGATTAAAAAACAAATTGGAAACATGGCATAGAACGATTTTAATAAGGGAAGTCTGTCAAAACTGACACCACGATTTGGCCCCACGAGTCAATAATCTTGTGTTAACCCATCTACATGGTAATCGGGAACCCCTACGGTTTCAAAACTGTTCGATTACAGAAACTGAACTGTACATGCTTAATTCTATTGGTTTAAACCATTTGTGTTACTTTATTGCTAAATTTAATTTTATTTTTTATTTTCGGCCCAAATGTTTCTGGGCTCTGCATTTTTTCTACACTATGTGACATTGATATTGACAAATTACTAACAATTTCCCTAATTTTTGATAAAAACCAAATAAATTGATTTATTTTTAAATTCATGATTTAATTTTTTCTAATATACATGATGTTAAGTAATTTATCTTACAATTAACGATCGCTCGCGACTTCATTCTCACAATTGCGCCGCACACCTCTCGCGCCGCCTAGCATTGTACTGTAATGCGACAACGCGGTGATGCGCGCTCCGTATCTGGCTCGTTTCTGTCCTATAGATCATCAGGCACAGTTGATTTTATTTCGAGTCGTAATTCTCGAAGTTTTATGTTGTAACTACAGAACTCATTGAGATATCGAGAGGAAACGAAAGTAAACTAGTACCAGGACGTAGTTTCTAAGCTGCGAAATTTCTTTAATATCGATTCAGTAATGTTTGAGTTTAATGGAACGTACAAATACACAACCAAAAAGTTTTAAAGCTAAATTTGTGCTCGTGTCGTAAAAGCAGCACTAACTAGAAGCTACTACATTGAAATTATACACAAACTTCAATTTTATAGATGTACATGTGTAGATATGCAGTCTTCTACATTTTTTGTTGAATTCCACGATTAACATTATTCCTGAATTTAAAAAAGTTTTCGAGACGAAATTGTGTTCTTCGAATATACTTGTAGTACAGTTTAAAATCTAACGGTTTAATACATCATCTTACTACTAATATCTAGAGGTTAGTGTGTCCACGGTTTGTCCTAATAGTGGTTGTCAGTTAAAATGGCAGCTCAGTACTTTGTGTAGGTTCTGTACTTATTGCTTCAGTTTTTGTGCGATTCATAGTCGTCTTTTCGAAAAAACTACGGTCGAAAATCTCACAGAAGGATCACACCACGCGATAACAAACTTCTTTTACTATTTTAACTGGATCGTTATTGTTTAGTCTTGCGCAATATGTATCAGCGTTGATGACAACTGTTTGGAGTAGAAACCCAACGAGCACTGGACTTCGTTTGTCCTGGAAAGTAGTTGCCCCAAGTTCCAAAAACTGTATGTTTGCGTTTCTTAGGTCTGGTTCGTGAACAAGTACAATGCGATTTTATTGACTACCGCTTTCTTTTTACAATCGCATCTCCTGTCACAAGGTGTGAGAGCAATTCGTCCTATTCCCAAGATCGGTAATAATTTCATACGAGTGGAAATCTATCATGGATTTTGTCTCTGAGATATTCTTCGACAGAACACAGCAAATCATCTGTAATGACAAATTAGCGCCCAATACGTTCTACATCATCTCATCAACTTTCGATATCATCGCCGCGCTGTTGATTTATCCATAACCGCGTCAACTAACTTTCTTGGTTTAAGAATAAATCCCACCTAGTCGCACATCTTTAGCATTAAGAAATCAAACAGTTACGGAACACATACAAACAGCACAAATGCTAATAACACCGAGAAACTCACACGGTGTAAGGCAAACACATGATTTTGCTTGACCAATGAAGCCCGGTCTTTGACTCATACCTCAAATTATTAGGTAATTTTGGATAAACATTTTTTTATTCTCAAGAGCATTGTCCTGTATTTAGTCAATAAACAACAGCCTCAGGTCGGAATCGTGGCTAAGAATTGTCAGGGTAATGTCGAGTCGATTTGTTGACTTTACGATTTCTTAAATTGGAGACGGTAGCACTAGGTAGCACATGTAATTCTTAAAGAATTTTTCCCATCTGGAAGTCGCGGTTTGTAAAATGGGCGTTTTATTTGCCAAATGTAATGTGGCCTTATGTATATTGGCTACAGTCGTTCCAAGTGCATGTAGCACTGCAGTTTACACAAGTGACTGGTGTTTCTACCGTGTTTTGGCATTTTTGAACGATGTGGTACTTCATGGATTTTGGTAAGACGTAATAGCAGCCCGGGAAGCACTGCACTATCGTGTTTTATCTTTTCGGAGTTTGCACAGCGATTAACAACGAGAGCATTGTTTTCACTTTAGTGGTGTCTCATTTCTCAATAATGCGTATACGAGGGACATCGAAATTTTAATACTACCTCTCTTGTACATTGCACTCAGATTACCGGTAAGTTTTGATTAATTAAGCCGTTCCATCTTTGGGAATTCAGTAGAGTACTACTCTTAACAGTTTTTACCATTGAATCTAAACTGGTGTTAATGGCCTTCGATAATGTCTTTGCGGTCATTCCTTAGACTATTGCAATTTTATTTTACGTCTGTCATGTTCTTTACCTTTGTGATCGCTACGTTTTTGTTGTGAAACATTGAATTTAACAATTTCTACTTTTATTTGTACTCTAGCACTATTGGGGGCGCTTTAACTGATTTTTCGGCTTCGATTGCACCATTTGTGTTATTTTCTGGTGTATCATCATGTTTCAGGTGTTACTGATTTACTATGCTAATTGTAACACCAAGCTCTGTCGTTTGGTTTGAGTTTATTTTTTGTGCTTTCTTTCCTTCTCGGAGAAATATTCCAATCAATGAAATTAACTTTTGGGCATCGATTTTCCGCACTGATTTATAGCGTGAGCTTCGCACTTTTCACGTTTGTCGTATACTTTTTTATGTAATCGTTGAGTTCTCGAATTCACATCAGCATTGTAGCCGTATTTGCTAGTGAAGATGTTTCATGCTTCCAAATTTTTACTGTTGCGTAAAGTGTGAGAATTTCATTAACTGTGGAACGTAACTTTTCCATTTTCGCATATTGTTCGGTGCTGTTTATTTATATTGCACTAGACCACCTAATATTTATGTATAAAGTGCCCAAGGTAAGGTACAGAAGCTTACACTAAAACTAATTGCGCGAAAGACTTCTGATCGTAACTACTACTTGCACAAAATCTCACTCTAACCTAAGCGTAGAAAGACCTGACTGAAACTATATAACCTAACCTAACTATATAAACCGGTTCATGCATGGACGCAAGCGCAGTGCCCAAACAAGTATCGGTTTACGAACAAGCCTTGTATTTTATTATGCAAAAATATTTATAAACTCGACTCTATACTCCTTGAATTTCGAGGGAATCATCTACGTTTGGCACAGCGGAGCGCAAATAATTTAATAGATAACAATGTATATATTACACCGTATGTACACAAAATATGAAACGTTCATTATCCACAAGTGAATCGAATCTTTATATTCTGTATACATACCAGTACATGTAACGTATAAAATACTTTGCGCTCCACTGCGTTGAATCTAAGACTTATTTCAATTTCTAAATGTATCATAATTATTTAGTTACAAAACAATTAATAAAGATCCAAAGATTTGGGTCTCGTATAATGCGATATTTCCATATTACTTTGTAAACCCCACAAAAGAAATATTTTTGTTTACAAAAAGTTTAGCACAATGTTTTAGTTAAGAATTTGATTTTCTAAATCGATTTTTATATAAAAACATTCGAGACAGCCAAACTACCTAACCTTCTGTGTTTTCATTGTTTCTACTGTATGTTACTGAGAGATAAGAAACGAAGGAATTCTAGTGAGGCAAAGGGGAAGACAATTAAAATGGAGCTAACGAATTAAAAGGAGCTGAACTTATGTTCAGTAATGTATTAACTATAGTCAATTTCAGATGTTCAGGTAGTAATAAAACTTGTTGCGAGATAAATGCATTTTCTTATCCTTATTACTGTGGAGTGGCAGTTTAATATTTGTACGTTCCTATTTGCCTTTATTTTTAATGGATAACAGAAAATTCTAGAACTATTTCAGGAAGTTACTGGATGGAACGCGAAGTGCCTATAAGTTAGAAAGAAAGGAAAGTAGGTAGTGGTTGTTAAACTTCAGATTTATTTAACAAAAATGAACTGTATGAGGAATCTTCAAATAAACGTTTTGTTTTCTAATTAAAAAGAAACGGAAGTACTAAATTAATTAAATAAAAGGTTCTGCAATTTCAGATTTTCAAAAATTCCTTGTGGGTTTCAGAATAAGTTATTAGATATTCTAATCGAAAGCCTTGCTGTATCATTAAGTGTTGTAACTACATATACATACATTCTTATGATCTTATTCGGGGACGTGGAGGGATTAGGGACGGACATCCCCTGTAATATCAGCCCGAAGGTTCGAAAGCAAAGCGAGAAACGCATTGGACATAGGGACGGAGGCAGGCTTCTGAACGTTGAAAAATGGATGTAATCACTCAAGAAAATTTAAGAATCTCTGCTGTTTACATCTTGCCATCGATGAGTTCAGTGGGCATAGCCAACTAATGTAGTAACGTTCTTGTTACTCTTGTGGATAACTGTGCTATACCTTATGCCCCTTTTGCATATGTATCGGTGAGTTTCGTAGTGTATAAATAGTCTTTGTATCATTGCAAATCTCACACCGTCTATACTTAAACAAAATCATCGACGCTGCTTTAATTTTGAGAAAGCGTGTGCAATTCGATTACGCAATAGTGCGAACTATCAGAAAATATCTAAAAATTATACACCAAGAGTCCGGATGAAGAAGAAAACAAGTTTAAACAACATTAACAGAAAGGAATTTCGTAAACTTAATTGCATCAGTAATGGAGTACTCTTCTGATGAGATAAGGATAGAAAACAACAACGAAGCAAGCGCAGCGCAAAGCACTCCAGCTCCAAGCTCACAGAAAGTCAAACGAAAGCGAAGAAGCGCAAAGACAAAGAAGCAAAACAGCGAATAACCGGTTACAAAAATTAAATCGTCAAACCCATTCGAGATACTCGAAGAACAAAAGGAACAGACCGAAACACCGGTGGCGAAGTCCCTAAGAAAAGCCTCCAGGAGGACTCCTCCTGTTGTCTTACCAAATAGAAACAGAACTATAAAGGCACACTTTCACACTTATCAACTCAACGGTGAAAAATCCTTAAAAGTCCTTATAAGAGACATTCCAGAGGATATTCCAGAAGAATCAGTCCTGGAAGATCTTCGAGAACAAGATCTCTCAGTACTAAAAGCAAGCTGAGGAACAAAATGGGTATGCTAAAATACCATGCCCTTGATATACATCAAACTGAACAAAACTCATGTAGGAAAGGCAGAGGAAACATACAACCTAAAAACGGTGGTGTGCTTACACATAAATGTGTAATCACTAAGGACAAAAACACGGCCATACACTGCCACCGGTGTCAACGCACCCAAGTGCGTTAAGCGCGATCAGGATCACCCAACAAGTAAATGCAATAAGGCAAGGTACTCTCCCGCCGAATGTGTAAATTGTAGCGGAAATCATCCCGCAAACTATCGGGGGTGCAAAAACTACCCTAGAAACAAAATCCCAACTTCGGCAGAGAAATTACCAGGAACAACGCGGCTAACAGGAGCGAAGAAAACGCGGCGACGCGTACACCAAGTGCAAGTGCCATTAATCAAACGGACAAAACTAACAACAGTGCGTGCCTCAAGGCACAATTTAGCCTTTTAGGAAAAATAAACTTCTCAAAACTGATATCTTTTGTAAAGACAATTCTCACGGAAATCGTGGGTGCTTCTAACTTCACCAAAATTCTGAAAATCATTGCAAAACATGTGACGGAATTGTGGCAACTATTGTCAATAATTAGGATAGAAAAGAACCACCTTTGAAACCCCTCCAACGATAAAAATAAGGATAACGTCACAAGGTAAATCAAAATTCTCCAACACAAGTTCGACTTCAGAGAACTTCCCTTCGATTTGTGTGGGGTTATCTTTAAACCTGTTTTAGCGGGTGTCAACGTTGGGTTGAACTCGAGTGGTGTAGGATGGATAGCGCCATAGCAATTAAGTTCGTTCAAGGCGTGGCAGTTTTTCTTTGCGAAGGGGGTGAGTTCTGCTTTGTATCAGGCTGTCAAAATTGATTGCTTCTTGTTTAGGAGGCGCCAGGTTTATAAAAAATGACCATCTTTTGACAAAATAGGTCTATGTTTTATAAACTGCATTTACACCCGAAGGTTATAAAATGTAGAAAAATGTTGCTAGAAAGAAATATG
>JAHWXV010757330.1:0-11799 GCA_024586415.1 Phrixothrix hirtus | reverse complement strand
ATGTTGATGGTACAGCCAAATCTTCATGATGAATATTGATTGAATTATCTAAAGTTAAAGACTGACTAGCCTTTTGATTTTGTCGTTCACGGCACCATCGCATATAAGCTTCAGGATCATAACTTTCATTTGGTATGATTGATTCCCAAAAAGGAACAATTTCTGCTTTACGAAAGCCACTTAATGTGTTATCTGAGTTCAATTTGAACCAAACTGATGATATAAGAGTTGCAAAAACCGACTTCGGCAATTTCTTACCATAATTTTTCCGTTGGCATTGGACAATTTTTTCGTCCCACGATAGCTTAAGTGGTTTAAATACCCATACATTCATTGGTTGAAGAAAATGGGTAGTGTGCGACGGAAGTTTAATTATGATAACATTTTCTTCTCGTGCTTTTTCAACCAATGGTAAACTAATAAGCAAAGTGTGCCCATCATACAACAGGCCTATTTGATAGAATATACTTTAAAAACGAGTTCGTAAAATATTGTGAAAACGTGGCTTTTTCCATCTACCCATTTATAGTGACACCAAATGTCATTCCAGCAAATTGCTTATTCTCTTCGGGAATCCACAAATTCCACAAACACTTGCCTTTAAACATTATAAGAGGGGTAACTTCTCACCAACAGCGTTTCCACCAAGCAGCACAGTTACGTTATCCTTTAAACATCCGCTAGTTACCCTATGGGCAGCAGTGCCCTTCGCTCCCACTATTTTTAATCGAACCGAACCAAACAAAAACTTGTCTCATCTGCGTTATATATTTGATTCGCTGAAATATCTTTAATCGCTTCTTTTAATAATTCAAAATAAGTGGATATTTTAAAGGATTCATACTCTTCTTTCTTGTAACTTCGGCATTCTGTGGCTTTTTTGGGCTCAAGCTATGAGTTTTTATAAATCGTACAAAAAAATCGTTGCCCGGAATACCATTTTTAAAGAGGATTTTAATATTATTTTGTTGTACATATTCCCCTACAAAATGCAAAACTTCTCTCTTTGTAAGACCGAATCCCCACTTTTCCATAATTTTTATACACGCGGCAATTTTTGTTTCTTCGTTATACGATATTGCTGTAGGCCGCCCTTATGATAAACATTTTACTCCACGTTGCCCTTTAACAAATTTAAAAAGAGAGGATTTCGGTATTTTATATAGTTTTGAAACTCGGTACAATGTTAATTTTCCAGATTTAACAGCTTCTTTGCCGTCCTTAGAATAACTAGGAGAAGGCTTTTGCGTACATATGTACGAACCATATGTGTAAAATTATACAGGAAGCGTATAAGTAAACAAAGTATCAACTTCATTTAATATTGAGACGGGATAAGTGTACATCTGTATAAATTATAAATCCCACGTGTCCCATTTACGTAGGTTCCACTTTACCCTGCCCCGTGCTTCAAACTATATTTTGAAAATGCGCTATTTATTTTTATACGATCAACTTTTATAGCACTATATCAACACAAACTTTTAAAGTAATATTTATGAAGTACTTTCCGCAAAATTTAAAATATTTCGTAGTAAAATTCAGAAATTGCGAGAAAGTTAATATAACACTTGTAGATTTAAAATACGAGGAAACACTGCATACTTTCACGTTTCGTGATTCTAGTGACAATATATCGGGTCCATTTAGCAAGCATGTGTAAATTCCCGAATATCACAGTAACCTGCAACACTTTATAGAGATTGAAGTACTTGAATACTGATATTTTTATTTAAAACGTTCGTAGGTTCCACTTACACCAAATTTACACTTACCCCGTTGTACCTTATAGACGAAGAGTAGTTTTTAAACAACTATTTTATAAAAGAGTTTAGGTATTCCCACATATATATTTAAAAATAGAAGCCACTGATGGAACAATTGCCACACTATAACAGTTCCTCCTAATATAGTTAAAGAGATCAAAAACGTACAACGTTACGATTTATAAAAACGTCCTGGAGGAAAAAGATTTAGTGCCGTCGTTGTAAGTATAATGATCTGTGATAATTAATTGTATATAATCAAATTGTTAATGTTGATTTGTGTATTTAAATTAAATATGTTAAACAACCAAATTAAACGGAATACCAAAGCTCAGACTATAACGGTCAAGATTTAGGTCACCGACCGGCGTAGCTAACTTCAAAATATAATGTAATTTTGTAAAATTGATAAGATCCAATTATTGCCACAAAACCCAATATTGTTTCCTTAATTAAAATTAGAAATTCGATTTCAACAGCAAGAAAACCATAAAATTGTGAATAATCATTGCTACATGCCAGAGAAAATTAACGAAGTGAATATTGGAACACAATTTACACAATTAAATAAAAAGTGCACTGCTAATAACGTGCTTTATTTGTCGAACACTTTTAATTTCTTTTCACCAAGTTAATGTGAGGAGATCTTTGTTTTTGATTGACTACAACGTATTCTGTTTGCCTTTTGTTAAAAAAATCTAAATGTTAATTTAAAGTTAAATGAATTGATTTAAAATTTACGTCTACAATAATTACAGAAATTGAATGATTAAAAATAAACTTAAAGATAATTTAAATATTGAAAATTAATTTGCGTTTTAAGTGTTGGTTAATGTTTGTAATACCCGAAAATAAGCCATATTAATTACATCATCCATAAAGATTAGCTAAGAGCCCAAAACTATTAGTTATCGAATTACATGAATTTCTGTGTCCTTTATATGAACTAATTTGAATAATTAAATAAATAGCCCTATTTGATATTTCTTAACAAATTTCCGTACAAGTTACCATTAGCGTAATTTCTTTGATCATATATAATTTTTAACGTTAACACAAAGCTTTAATAAATTATTTCATTCAAATTTACAGTAGCATAACAACAAAAAAATGTTTTTAGTAAGTTTAAAGGATTCCTGAAAAGCATGGTTTTTTTGATGGCGCACCAAAAACAGCATTGCACATTCAGTTACAAAGAAAATCATACACTGCATTCATAAAAGAACGATTGACCAAGCGAATAAAGAATAATGCATTACGCTATGATAACTAAACATTTTAATGCTATAATACAAGTTATTTACGCTAACAGTTTTAATTATTCTTAAAAGTAAATATAATTTCGCGTAAAGAAAAACTAATAGTAGACTTATATTTAGGCAATAAGGTTCACGTTTATTTAAACAATCTTAAAAAATTACAGGTTAAGTTGTACCAAAAGCCAATGACCCAGATCAAGCACTGTAGAATCAAAAAAGTAAACGATCTACCTTATTAGATGACCACTGTTTGGCACGCCGAACTCCTGAAATAGAGAGTTGTTCAAACGAAAAGACACTGATGCCATCGAGCTTTGGCTGAACATAGCCAACATCACAGACTGCGCTAGATTTTATTTCAATTACAACTTATCAACTATAACCCCATGTTAATTGGGAGGCTAACTCCAGCTAGTTCAATCTTAGGTGTCGTCAGCTATTAATTAATTTTCATTTGATAGTTAAATGACAAGTAAATTGCAAAAGGCTCTTTATTAGATCTCAGAGATAATATAATTAAAGAGGGTAAAGGCTCTTTATCAGATCTCAGAGATAATATAATTAAAGAGGATAAATTTACTCGAGATTCAATAATTCTAACAGAAACGCATGCACAACAAATAAATAACACAAAAAATTGTCAATCATTTTATGTAACAAAAAAAAATAACAATAATAAATAACAAGACATTAATGAAGCGAGTCTTACAACAATTGTTCTGAATGATAATTTTCTTTCGTTTAATTTAGATTGCCAAAAAAATCAATTTAATGAATGTAAACCCCAATTTCGAAAAATCCCATTTCTAATGAAAGATTTTTAAGGTCCAAAAATAAATTAGCAGGCACCTACGTTCTAAAAAAGTGTTTATTAATTAAGATTATTGTTATCAGAAGGCAGGATGGAATTTAATACAACCAGAACGTGACAATTTAATACGGAGAAGTATAATCTGTTGTGAAGCCAAGGAAGACCTTAATGCTTCCTTTCATCTGCTAAAATAAATGGCAAGAATAAGAAAAAAACAACAGCTATAACGACGGCAACTGATAACACGCTACTGGTATATAATAATTAATTACTCATCTACTTCTGCATAATAATTTTAGATTCAAGATTTTTATATAAGGTGCTTGAGTAAATTTCCAGAAAACCACTTAATTTCAATGCAGGATTCCCCCCTGGAATTGGACCTTGGCCCATTCTAATAAAAGTAATTAAAAATTTTGCATATTATTAATCAAAAAAACATAAAGCAATAGAGTGGGTCTAAGCTAGTGAAACGACACACAGGATTTTTAAATTAACATAATAAATTGAACAATAAAAACTGCGAAAAGTTTAGCGTGCGATCGCTTTGCTGGCTGGAATCAGACTCCTTCCTGTCGCGCTCTAGCTTACGACTCGAGGTCTTTACAGGGACTGATTTTAACCAGAGTCAACTCCAAAATATCATAACCCATTGTTAGTCATTGCAAAATTTAATTATATTAAATGAATAAAGAATTACATTAGTTGATTAATAGATTATCTACAGGTGTTCAAGAATTATAAGTTAAATAATTTTAAGTTCTTGAATAATATAATTTATTACACAGCCACACACAAAAAAATTTTTTTGCGTCTGGGGATCAGACCATGTTAAATATATGTTTTAGAGCTCGCTGAATCCGAATCCGGGGTCTGCAATAACCTTAAAAAGCCAATCATTTAGGCTTTTTAGCACCATTAAATGCATATAACTTAAACTTTAAACATGAAACCCAAGCTCTTAATCCCAAAAACCCATAACCCCGTCATTCCATAACTCTATAGCCCTATAACCTGAAGCCCAATAACCATGTAACAGAAATTATTACACTCAACCTCTGATATCGCGACTTGTTAGGGCAGAAGATTCCCTAAACCCAAGCTATTAAATGCCATAACTCCATAACCCTGCATCTTTATTCTTTTTATTAAACTAAACGTATATCCTGAAAACGAAGGTGAGACTGTCGGCATTATAAAAAATAAATTAAACAATAAATGAATAGATAAATAAATAGCTAAATTGTTAATCAAAGAATAAGATAAATAAACTAAATATTCAACACCCCCTTTAACAGTTTATATCTTTTTATTTTCTCTTACCTACATGAAATATAGTATAAAGTATTTTTTCGTCCAAAATTTTCGATGTCGAAATTTTAGTGGAAATACACATTTTCGAGTCAGCTGAGTCCCAAATCATGTTTTTAAAAATTGCTCTGTCTGCGTGTGCGTGTGAGTGTTCGTGTGCGCGGGTGCGCATTCGCGTGCGCGTGCGTACGTGCGCGCGTGCGTACGTGAACAAGATATAGTGAAAACGAAAAATCACAGATAAATAAAATTTTATATTTAAGTTTGTGTCCATCCTCGCATGAGGGTGCAACAATTTCATTAGAATCCAATAAATGAAAGTGCCACTTTACTCTTGTCATTTTCTGGTTTTTCGAGATTTTCTCAAAATTGGCTCTAAAGATGTTTTTTAAATTTTATATTTAAATTTTTTATCTTCTGCACATGAGATGACAAGAACTTAGTTAAAATCTAATGATCGAAAGTGTCACTTTACTCTTGTCATTTTTTGGTTTTTCGAGATTTTCTCGAAATAGGCTTTAACGATATTTTTAAATTCTATATTTAAGTTTTTTATCTTTTGCACATGAGACGTCTAGAATTTAGTTAAAATCTAATGAGCGAAAGTGCCACTTTATTCTTGCGATTTTGAAGTTTTTAGCGATTTTCTCGAAAACGTTTTTAACAATTTTTTTGCAACTTGCTATGGTTGTTATGTCTTTGACATCCTTTTCCGAGAACTTAGAGCTCTTCTTAAAAAAATGCGTTGAAGCGAGTTATCAGGGACACTCTCTGGAGTTAAACGGGGTTTTGCGTATCCAGTAACTTGGATGTGTATCCGTTACAATTATAGTTTCAAAAATAAACGTAAATAATAATTTAATCATTTTTGGACAGTATTTTCATATCTATGTGCGTAAGAGAAAGTCGTGTGTTGTCTCACACCAGATTTTTTAGAACTATATCGGGTTCTCTTCTCGTCAAAAGATCGATGGAATGCTTTCTATTTTCCTTTGGTATATCTCTCTTCAGAGTACAACAAAAATTCGCCAGCATATTTTCATCCCAGTTTCCGTCACTTTGATATCTTGATAAAAATATTTTTCCCGTTCATCGCTGAAAGCCCCAAGATTATCGGGAAATTTATCGAGCTGAGAGTGCAAACAATGTATTTTAAATTCATCAAACATCCCAGCTTCTTAAAGTTGTTAACCATCTTAGCAACGATTTTTTCCCTAAAAAGTTTTGTTCTGGGTCTTTGAAAATGAGCCACGCTGCTTTCTCAAGTCGATTCATTTTTGCAGTAAAATTAATATCTCTGAAAATTGTGTGAATCTGTGGTCCATCAAATATTTCTTATATCAATTTTGCCTCAAAGAGTTTAGGGAATTTCGGTTGCAGATATTAAAAACATGGACCTGTCTTATTCAAAGTTTTAACAAATTATTTCTTGTTTTATGTGGAAAGGAGGAATAAAAGTTTATCTATTAAAAGCTCATGAATGATACTACATGAACGCGCTAACAATGATCTTACTGACCATTATTTTTATTTATATTTATATATACAAGCAAAACACAAAGAATGTTTGGTGAATCCTGATTGTTGTATAAGTAAGATTGTTATGATTTTCAATCGCCACAAATCCACTATAAATGTAGTCAATTTTTTGTAGAAGAACTTGAATGTTATCATATTTCTATTGCATGACAGTTGGGTGTACTTCGCAACTGGAGCATAAACATTTATGTTGGGGAGTAATACTGCCTTGATACTTTCTCAAAAATCTATGAAATGTCACCAATCAGTAGCTTTATAGCAATTCGCTTGCAATTCATTGATAAGACCTTTAACATCAGTGCGAATACTAGTGATAAATCTTAATCCTTCAATTCTCGGTTTCGATAGAAATGGACTTTAGTTTTTGGTTCTAGAAGATGTTTGCTTTTCGGCAAACCTAAGTCTCAAACAAAATCATTCAACTGCGACTGTAAGACCAATGCTAGCTTTTTGACGCGTGTTGGATATTCCTTGTTGCTATCATCGTTATCATCGCTCTCAGATTCATTTTTTGCAGAAAACTGTTTGTTAATTACTATTGCCTCCAGTTAGACGTCCAAATTCAGTTTCATACTCATTCCGTTCAACTGAAATTGAAGCCGTTACAGATGTAGCGTTCATGTATACCATTTTGTTCTTATGAAAACCTTTAATTTGGTTCAAACAGAAGCAGAATTCTTCCTCGTTACCAGGACTACTCCAAAAGCTCGACTAGAGTATCTTATATCCTCTTTATTCTTCTCTTTCTTCTAAAGAGTTAGCGTCTTTTTGTCACAGTTGCAAATGGTGTGTGGAACCAACTGTTAAGCTGGTTCATCTTTAATTTGAAAATTTCCTCATACGTTTTACGTATATCGTCCTCAGTGGGTTTTCGTAAAGAAGTTGGTTCGAATTTAGTACTTCTATAGCAAAAAATGTCATGATTCACATGACAATCATCGGTTGGCGAAACCACTTCGAATTATTTTCTTGTAGAATTAAAGCCTACATTAGCCAAATTATCAACTAATGTAGAGCTGCGATCGCATGATGACAACGCCTGCGGGCCCGCTTTCTCACGCTGACTAACCGTCAATTCTGGGTATACGATCCCCTAGCTCATAAGTGGTTTCCCACCTGTGCCTGCTATGACAGTAAGAAATCCATGATCCAGGGACTCAACGGGATAGCGGAACAACTCCGTTGCCCGCGGTCACCGCGTGGAAGTGCCCTAGATGCAGCCACAGGCGGGCCAGTAAAATGAAAATACGGTCCAGAAGTTGCCATGGGGTGACGGGTTTTTGGAGTTAACGGCTTGGGTTTCGTGTTTAAAGTTTGACCCACGGGGTTATATGCGTTTAGTAGTGCTAAACAGTCTAAATTATTTTACTTAAGGGTGATGGGGTAGTTTTCAATCTCGTATGAAAGGTTCCCAGCAAGCTGTATTCGTTGAAATAGATAACCAATTTTCCCTTTGTTATACAAACTGAAACGTTGTTACACTCTGCTCTTAAAATACAATTTTAAATTAAAATTAAAGTATATTTTTAATATACCTTCAACTCTTAATATTTATTATTTAATCAATAAAAACTTTCCTAGAATGCACTACCTAGTTTAGCAGTGTTGAGCAATTAAAATAAAGTATTACGTTTTTAAAATTATGTAATTATTAGGTTTTTAGAATCTAGGTAACCCAACTGTTTTCAGACTTTATTATTACTAATAATCCTGAGGGATAAAACCGTTATGTTCGGACAATAAATTGTCGCTATGTCCTATCTGGAGTGAATCTGTTTATACTTCCTTCAATATTTATTTTTAAAGCTTGTGGGTCTCACCAAAAATTTTATTTATGACAAGCATATATAAAAGAATGCAATTTAAAATTCTTAAATCTACAAAATGATATAAATTTAGTACAGACACAGTTATGTAAACAAGTACAATAACCTGACGTGCCGATCTTTTAGGGTTTTGACTATCTGTAAAATAGATAGAAACTACAGGTAGAAATGTTGTTAGATTCTAAATTTACAATCATTTTTACGTTAAATTAAATTTTGTAAAATTTGTTAAGAACTTCGTTTTAAAAAAATTTGTTAGTTTTTAAAACTTCAAACTTTCATTTACGTAGTTAATTCGATTTCTAATATTATATTTGATTGGCCCATACCTTCTGATTATTTCCTTTTAACCATATTTGGATGTTTGATTTATTTCCATGCTAAATAGTGAACTGGATTGAAATTCTTCAAATTTTACTTCTTGTGGGATGCGCGATTTTTATGAACTCGCGTTTTATAAAAACTTAATTTTTATAAATTTCTTGACGGTGCTTCCGTAACACTTAATTTTTGTTGCCGATTATCAATGAGAGACATATCAGTTTTCAAATGCTTGGATACGTTTGAGCAATTACGAAGCGATTACTACGGATGTTTATTGAATCACCGGTGTTCGACGAAGTAAAATAATTTTTCTTGTAAGGTTCGCTTTTATAACTTCTTTAAAATCCCCTTTGCTGTTGCATTGACGAATCAAATAATTTTAAACTGCCGGTTCCATATCATGTCAAAAAATCGTTAGAATTCCGTTACATATGTATTTGCGTCTATTTCGCAAACTTTCCCTAAGTTTTACAGCTTAGGTTAGTAAAGTATATGACACCACAATTTCCGTATTGAGTTAACCATTAGAATTTGTCCCTTCGATTTTTAGTTTATTTTACATTATGGGTTATATATCCAAACCTGCATTTTTTATAACGGAGCACAATTTATACTTTGCTGAATATTTATTTTATAGTCTGTGAACTTCGTTTTTAACTTATAAATACTGTTAGGTAATTTCTACTTAAAGAAACATTTTAGAAATTTGAAATAGGTGATAGCCTATTTCAATTTTCAAATGTGAGAACTAAGTAATCTTTACATGTTAATTACGAGGGTCTAACAACATCAAAGGTAAACCAAAATTAAAATATTGACACTGCAAGTAGAGTGACTCGGAATAAATGACCTAATTAACAATTTATTTACACATCTATATGATATCAAAAAAAACGTAAAATTAAAGAATTTCATCACAAGTTTAAAACGAGAAGAAATATTTGAGTAGACTTTCCTAGCGAATTGCCCTAAAAGTGGAATAAGTGCAAATTTGTCAGCTTGAGTAGAAATATAGTCATTTGAAAACGTTTCGATTTTAGTTGCAAGAATATGAAATAAAAACCAGATATTTATATTCACCTTAACCTAGAACTTCAAGGCCATGCAGATTTCAAATATTAGCACCAGTTAATACATTTTTAAGCCATAACATTTTTATTTGAAACATTTTTCCAATAGAGCAATTTTTTTCAGATTATTGGCCGTCAAGAACATCTACCCAATACTTTAACGTGATTATATCTCAAAATCTTATCAATTTTATGTAATCATTGGATTTTACAACTCTAAGGAAGGAAAAGTATAGCCTTGTGTACTTTTACGCACATCTGAAAATATCATTACTTTGATCTTTTTTAACTTCACAGTACAGGGTGTCCGAAAAATAAGGCCAATATTTAATTCACCTATATACGGACCCTTAGTCAACACAAATCTGTTAAAAATTTTAATATAATTCGGAATTATTTGCATTTTGGCATAAAGATAGATCACAGGTACGGACCTGTAGCAACTTACATTCAACTACAATTTGTATATCACACACGAAAAACGATCTTGTTTGCTTTGTATTATGTTACTGTATGTGGTTCATTGACTTTATTTTTCATAGGGAATAAAATCAGTTGATTAGATACTATTACTGTAAAAATTCGAATCCATTATTTTTAAAATTATATACTGAAACTTCTTTTTGCACTTTCAGGACTAAACCGCCACATTTAGTCACTTGTTTTCATGACTAAAGCGACACTTTTAATCTCAAGGGATTAAAATTTTACTATAGTTCCAAAAAAATTAAAGTACTTTAAATTTCGTATAAAGAAAGTAAATCCATGGCAATAACGAACATTAACCAATTACACCATGTATTATATATCAAGGGACAAAGGTGCCTCTTTTAATTCCGAGCAAGAAAGTTTATTTCTCGAGCGAAATAAATAAATCACTTTAATCTTGAAGTATATGCATAAATTTTTGCACTTTCAAAAGATTTGAAATCAAAAGGATTAAAGAATGTAAATTACATGATTTTAACAATTACAATTCATTCGATTTATCAGTGTATGCTTCACGACAAATGCTATTTAAATTTTATTTACGAAGCACCATGGTGACGCTTTCAACAATGTGCAATTTTAGTTGGTTAATTTTTGTTGTTGCTATGGGTTTACTTTGTTTATGCGGGATTAAGCTTGTTTTATCTGTAGCTACAGTTAAGAAAAATAATAAATAGAACAAGAAAAAATCAGAGTTAACGTAGTCTGCACAAAGATAAAAAGCTAATTAACTGTAGATAGTCAAAAGAGTATTTATTAAATAAATTGTGAGTCGGGTTGCGGCGTAATTCACTTACACTTGGTTTGCTGTAACAAACATCAAGAAAGCTCAAAAAAACGTATAATCGATTTACTGATATCATAAAACAACTTTAAACATTGATATAACTTTTGTATAAAATGCTAGGTAATTACTGTGGACGTTGGTAACTGACAATACAAATATGTTTGTATTTTAGTGGATAAAATTAAACTATCACTACTTTAAGTAATAATAAATAACAATACGGGTGAAGCCTGAAAATTAAAAATGACGGGATCAGTTTAAATGTTAATCGATAATTAAAGGTAACTAGTAATTAAATCCAGGTGTTCTAAAAGTACCTGCATATACTAAGAAGCACAACTGATAGGTTTATCATGCAATTTTAAATAACGCAACAACTCTATCAGATGCTTTTCTGCGACAACATCGGATATTGTAAAATCAACATGGAATTTAATTATATCAGGTTATTCAAAAGTAAGTTCCCAGTTTTAAATAGCCATTGGTTTGTTAATTTTTTAGATGCTGAAAAAATAAGAACGCCATTTTGTTTGTAAAGAAACGGGGTTTTATTATAAAAAAGAACAAATAAGAAAAAGTTAAAGATGACCACCTCCATGCTGTTCAATGAGATATAG
>JAHWXV010757319.1:0-12517 GCA_024586415.1 Phrixothrix hirtus | reverse complement strand
TCAAAATAAACTACAGGATCAAATTGAATCAAGCCAGCATGCATTAAAAGAAGAAATTACAAGCAAATTAAAAGAGGAAATGGAATCCAATCAAAATAAACTGCAAGAAAAAATGGACTTCAATCAAGAAAAAATGGAATTCCATCAAACTAAATTACAAAAACAAATGGTCTCCATAAATTCAAACGAAAATAAATTGCACAAAGAAATTACAAACAAATTAAAGCAGGAAATGTTATCGATTAATGCAAATCAAAGTAAAATGCAAGAGGAAATGGAAATTAATCAAAATAAACTACAGGATCAAATTGAATCAAGCCAAAATGCATTAAAAGAAGAAATTACCAGTAAATTAACAAAATAAATAGAAGATGTTACCCACGAGATGGCAACAAAATATGAGGAAGTAACTAAGAACTGTGACGAACTACATCAATAGTTTATTCTCCCTACCGTAAATAATGAAGTCAGCATGTCTAAGAAGGAGGCGTCACTAGTTCCTCATGAATAATCAACCGAAGCAAATATACCCCAAGTTGAACTGTTGCCTGTTATTGAAAATGACATGTCGAGTACTAAAATACACGTTAGAGCACCCACGTATGATGGGAAGACGTCTTGAACCAATTATCATAAACAATTCATGGCAGCTGCATCATCAAATGGATGGACCATTGAAAAAAGGCAACTGCCTTAATAGTGGCTCTACGTGGGGATGCTTTAGATATTCTACAAACAATACCGGACAATCTACAGAATAACTACTATTACCTTGTTTCACGATTAGAAATGCGATATGGAGATAAACATCTACAACGGGTCTACTGTGCCCAGTTAAAAAATCGTGTATAGAAGCTTGGAGAGAACGCCCAGGAATTCGAAGGTGAAATTGCGCGGCTAGTAAGATTAGCATACCCAACGGCCCCAGAAAGTTTTATTGAACAAATTGGGGTGCTTACATTTGTCGATGATCTTAGAGATTCTGAAGCACAACAAATGACCTTGCTAGTGCATTGGCTCATGCACTAGAATTTGAAGCGGCCAAACAAGCGTCGAAGGGCCACGTTCGTGTGAGAGCCATTGAGGAAGATAAAACCAATGCTGAGACTGTAGAAGAAACAGTGTTAACACTAATCAGAGCCCAAAGACCAACAGGACGAAAACTTTGATGTTGGAAGTGTGCTAAATGGGGATATATACAGAATTGTCAAGATGCTCTGGCCAGTCCCGCTGATAACACAAAGCACCAGGAAAACTAGAAAGGATCGATGTGAAGGGACGAATGTCGATCTCTGTTAGTCATGTCTCGGGAGTCACCATCCATGTGGCATCGTTAAAACATAAACCCAATAGCCTTTACATTAATGGAACAATTGCAAGGAAGAATTGCAAAATGCTACTGAACACAGAAGCAACGAAAACAATAGGGAAACCAAACATCGTTGGGAATGGTAGATTACTGCCTTCGCCACTGCGATTACGTACAGCAACAGGAAATCATGCAACTGTTCATGGTGAAATTATTACAGATATTGAGGTCGGTTGTAGGATGTTAACCCATCGCATGCTAGTAGCTGATATTGAGGAACCTGTTATATTGGGTATGGATGTAATGTCTGAGTTTGTCTTTGCGTTAGACTTAAAGAATCATGTCGTACGAGTTGATGATGAAGAGATATCCATTAATAAACGAGATGATCATGCAATAAAAATAATCCTAGCCGAAGAAGTGACATTACCACCAAGCAGCGAAACAATAGTTGTGGGCCAACCGGATGGAGACTTCCGGGTTGGATTTATAGGAATTATAGAAACCAGCAACATGAAAATTGGTAGTGGTCCTCTGGCTGGAACGGTGTTGATCGAGACAAAGAAACAACACCTGTTCGCTAGATGACGCTAAATAAGGGCACCGAAATAGGATCATGCACACCTATCTCTTCTGTGGTACGTTGCACAAAAGCCAGTGAGAAGATTGTTCTCGTAAAGAACTTATCTAAACTGCATACGAAACTCGAATCCTTGGATAACGGGTTATCCTCTGAGCAAAAGGCCAAAGCAAGTCAGTTGATCCAACGATATGCCGAAATATTTGCCATGGACGACCGTTTGAAAGGAAGAACAAATGTTGTGACACACAACATTAATACCGGAATGCCTAACCAATACGTCAACGACGTATCTAAACGAGGCGAAGCTGTACAGATAATCAAGGGTATGACCCGCGAAGGGATAATAGAGCAATCCAGCAGTCCTTGGGCATCGCCAGTTGCCCTGGTTATAAAGAAAGGTGGCAGCACCATATTCTATGTGGATTACCGCTGTTTAAACAATGTGACCAAAAAGGACAGCTATGATATAATAGGTCATGTAAACGCAATGACTCATTACGGTAACCGATACCTGTCAATTAGTTAGGGCATCAACGAGTCATAGCATTACAAATTATTACATCATTATTATGAGTAATATTCTGGAATCTTTTATTTCTATTGTTCTAGATTTATCTTTCCTATATAAACAGCAGATTAAATTCTCTTAGGTTAGTTTTTGTTAGAACCGTATACTGTCCATTGCTGATACACATATAAATATAAATATACAGTAGAAATATAAATGTTGGATATTACTAGATTGTGAAATAAATATTTAAATAAATTAGTGTATATAGTGAATTGTAATGAATTGTAATCTTAGTGAATATAAATAAACATTTTAAAGCAATTAACCAGTTCCATTACAGTATCAACAACTCCTTAACAACACTACAATTTGATTCTAAAAGCTTTTGTAGCGCCATGTTTTACCGAACTGCGAAATCGTTCAAAGCATGTTTAAGGCATACAGAAATGCCGCATCGTAAAGCATTTCACCTCCCTTCTTTGGATATCGACCTTCTTGGTCTAACCTTTTCTCAGTAGACCCAAATACTTTTCTGTGAGAGGATGGCCTTACGCTTTTATTTTTGCAAAAATTTTATGATGATTATCAAGTGCTGTGACAATTCAAATTTTGGATGTTAATATCCATTTTGGGATGCTTGTCAGTGCCAAGATAGCCAACAGTCTATAGCAATGTTTATAAATATAACTACAAACGAGTTCGTCAAATCCACATCACCTGTGACTATTATAAATTGTTACCAAATGAGACCCAAAAATAAGAACATACAATTGCTTTTAGTTACATGTTAATGTCCTTTATATATTTGGTACGAATATTAAACCTGTAAAATGTAAATAATAAGTTGACTAACAGGCCCTGAAATTTCTTGGAGGCGCTTCTCCTTTTCGCCTTCATTCTATCGACTCCCTTTTGGACACAGGATCGTAATAGTGAACCATGGTTCCATGTTTTGTGACAATTATCTTTAACAAGCCCAGAGGATTTTCTCCACGGAGCTCCAAAATGTATGGGTGACATTCAACACGACGCTGGCACTGAATTGCCGAGAGATGTTTGGAGACCCACTTTGCACTAATATTATTCATACGTAAATGATCGTGGAGGATTCGGCGAACGGTTTTATCTGAAAGTGTTACCTTTTGCGCTACTGATTTCACCTTCAAGCGTCGATCGTCTAATACGAGGTCTTCAACCCGGCCAATCCTGTAGGCCATCACGAATTCCCCCGTTCTCCATGTTTTAGCGTCATTTTCCATTCAAAATCGTTTGACCAATCTTTTATCACAGAATAAGGTGGCGAATTTTCCCCATGCACCTCATCCACCTGGTCTTTAATGTTTTGAGGCGAAAGACGTTCTCGGGTAAGGAATTTCATAACAGCTCGATACTCAATTTTCGTAACTTAGACATTATGATAAACGAATGACAGTTATAAGAAAACTAATTGACGTATAATTCATTTGTGTTTTCTCTAAGGCTTTTCCAAGACTTGAACTGGTGTGTTATCAATATTTTGACACGCTGCATACTTTTCTTTATGTTAAGCCAGGAAATTTTGGCGCTGCCCTCGTATTTGCTTACATAGTCTTCCTTGGACAACAATACCAGCATATTTTAAGTCATCTTCGAACCATGAAGTTCAATTTCTTTTCCTAATTTGCATATTTGGCATCTTCTTCACCTAATGTGCGCTGCACGCTTTGTGCGCTGCTGTAACAATTAAACATTAAACATATATAAGGAGAGCGCAATTAGTATAGTATACATAGTTCAACTTATAAACTGCTTTCCCTTTTCAAATAAAGTTAGTTTTAAAAGAGCGTCAACTATTTTACCTCCGTAACGTCACCTTTCCTAAAACGTACCCAGTTTTTGTTAATTCAACATGGTTGAACACCATGAATATAACTTCAATTACAGTTACACAATCTTTTGCTTTTATACAGAGTAATATATTTGGAAGTGTTGTTACTATGCAATGAACATTTTTGGACTTACCAGATATATGCGATTCCTACGAATACTCCTAAAATATTAAAAACACAAAATGCAGTAGAAGTTTACACCGTGTGCTCTTGTTATTGCTCTTCAACATGATGATAAATATAAAACTACAGACTATATTTTTTCTCGTACTTTAAAAAAGAAAAGGTTTTATTTACAATTCTTGGTGAGCATTTAATGACAAAATGGCGAGTAAAACCCTTTTTTTCTTTTATACCACAATTTTATAAAGCGCCTAGAGTTTTTAGTCTGAAGATGTCGAAACACAACTCGGCAAAACATGTTTCAAAATATCATTAGCAATTGTAAACACTCATACTAACATTCCTTAACACAGCTAGAGATAAATTAAGCAATAAAGTACCGAAATAATAAATACGTTTTCCCAAATACAATAAAACTGAGAAAGCTTTAGTTATGGACAGGACTAAGAGAATATAGTATGTAACAAAAGTTAACGAAGTGTACACAAATTTTAGTAAAACTACACATTTTTATATGAGCTTATAGGCCTGCAAAGAAACTCAAGAAATATGATATGTTTAAAATGGACTAGTGGTAGTAAACAAAGGAAATGTACCATGACAAAGGGGAAAACCGTTGCGCTTGGCAATGAAATTCAAACAATTCAATTAGATACATGGGAAGTTGCCTAAAATATGTGAGTTAAAAAGACGTGATCGGGAGTAAAGTAAAATGTCATGATTAATTAATGGGAAAACTATATTACCAAAGTAAAGAAAGAAAAATATTTAGAATAACGAGACTACTTCAACAGAAGAATATAATGTGCATTCGTTTTATATTTTCATATCGTATTATCGTTGTGTACGATACGGTGTAACGGTGTGTAATTCTTTCCTATATCTTCAGTACATATATGTACCAAAAGACGGTACAGTCTGCCAGTATGAGATAAAAAGACCTCATTCCTTTTGATGAACTCATTGAGTTCATCTCTTCTGTTAGTAGTTATTCATTTTATGTTTACGAAAAAGAAGACCTTATGGCCTCCTCCTAACTTTATTCCATTAATACTATAGGTGCAAAATTCTAGGAAAACCGAACATAGAAAATAAATAAAATTAAAATAGCAAAAATGATGTAATACTCTGACTTCATCGGCCAAATAAGCATGAAACCGAGCAAGACACGCACCTCATTCACACTGGTTTTCTTTGATGTGATGACGAAAAATCGATCAATTACTCATTTCATCCGTAGCGTATCTTTGTATTCAACTGTGATATGTAGCTGTGCATCACTTGCTCATTCGTACTGATACGCATCAATGATATTTGATAATGATGTGAAACAAGGGAATTTCAATTTGTTTACATGTGTCATCTTTGTGCTATTATCCATGATTTCGTATATCATATTAATTTTTTAAATTACAAAGAAGTTAGATGTTTACATTTTACACTAGTCAAAAATTAAATTGAATAAGATTACAAAGAAGAAAAAATAAATAATGAATTTTTGAAATATTCCTATAAATAATTTACTTAGAACCAAATTCTATTTAAATTAAATTGAGGAAAATATGCGACTTTGTTCTTTTTTTCAACTATCTAATCAATACCTCCGTATTTTTGCTGTCAACAATTTTTAAATGGGCATTAAAATGACTGCAGTTTGAGGAAATGAATCAGATATCATCGTATGTGGGTTTAAGGGCCGTTGATAGTTTATATCCTATTTTTGACGTACCATGAGAATATTTTATTTGGCAATTCAAAATGAGGCCCTTGCTATACATAAGATTTTATAAATTATCTTCATCGGTCAGTAAAAGATGGTTTCTGTTAGATATGAAAACGCAACCCTCAGCTTATCTCTAGCTTCAATATGGAAGATATACAACTATATCGATGTTCTATATTCAAAACTAAATTGATCAGTTTAATCGACCTTGAATATCGACTTTGGTTCAACAGTATTTTAACATTATAAGTACTGCTTTTATTTATGTTTATGTTGCAATAATGGAAAGTTGAATATTTTTTTATTTTTGTGAATTTTAGTAGATCTTCGAAAAATATGTGACTTGTACTATTAATTTTTCTTAAAAATAAGCGTGAAGGTTATTAAAATAATATTGACTTGCAAAAAACAATATAAAGTAAATTTTTGATAGAATAAAAATTAAGACCTTAACCTAAATTTAATTCCAATGTAATAATTTTTTTAATCTATTTGGAACACAAAATATACCGAATAGGGAAATGATTATATTTTATAGATAAAAATTGTTAAGTTTATCAAAAACACACTCCCACAGTAGTATCGGCCTCCTTTGAAATTCTATTTTACTATATTTCAATACATCAATGAATAATTATTTAAAAATGTCTAGCGTTTTTATATGTATACATATAAAACCCAAAACTTAAATTGTTTTTAAAAATCTGTAAAACTCCAGACCGCCAGCTAAAATTGTGAATAACTTAATTGGCTGCGATTTTTGGCCTTAGCGCTTTCATTGAAATAGCTTTTTTCCGCAGAAGTTCTTCACGCACTGACGTTTCAACCTTTTTTTATCATGATCAGGTTCGGATTATAAGATAGTATTGCCTTTTTGTCAGTACCTTCGGAAGTGTACATTGTTAGTGTAATTTGTTTTGCTAGCCACCTCGCCCTATACGGGGTTTTAAAGTGTATCGCAAAATTTTAAACTTTTCCTTAGGCTGTACCATTTAGACACAGGTTGAAAAAGTCTTTTAGGATTACTAACTTGACGCGGCACACGCCACAATGAAATGCATACCAAAATTTTCACTGAGGTTTATCACTGAGGTATATCCGTCTTTATGACTTAACTCTTTCACTATTCTATCGATGTAAAAATAACTTACTTTTGAAAATCTATAAAAATTCCCGATCGTGAGTCAAAATTGTGAAATTTTGAGTTATGCTGTCTGAAGCGTCGTTTATCTGGGACGACTATGAAATCACGATATTTTATACTTATGCTTGTATTGAATCAGTTGTTTTATCTCAAGGAAATTCTTCACGCCCAATTTTTTAAAACACCAAGATTCTAAAAAAAATTGGCGCAAGTATTTTCTTTAGTGCATTTTTTTTCAATTCACTCAGTCTGGCGTAGTGTGCAGCAATGTTGATAAGGGTTTTAATTTTTTTGAAAAACCCCACCAGTTTCCATTGATTTACTTCGCTCACCACAAATGAAAAAATTGACAAAAATACAAAAGTTTGAATAAGAAACATAGACTTCATTTTCTAAAATTTTGACGGCGACAATTTGTTTAAAAAAATAAATAAAATCTGATATTGTTCTTAAAAATGCAAAAATTAAACTTAAACTCATGAATAGACATTTTTTGAAAAAAATAATAAAACAAGAAATTTAAACCATAACAGATCCGGCATTACATCGAGGATGGCCTTATTTTAAAAAGAAGCTTAAAATTTTGCTTTTCAGTTAATATTTAAGGTACTAAGCACGAAAAAATATACATATCAAAAGCGATTTTGAGGTTCAGAAACATTACTGCAAGATATTAGTAAAACAATTTTACTATAATTATTCATTTTTTTAAATTCCTACTCCTTTTTTAATAAAAATTTCCATAGCAATTTGCTAAAAACGTTTTGTTCTGGTTGCAGCGTTTTTAGTTTTCTATTGAAAAATACAATTTAATGCTCGGTTTAAGAAATTTCTAAAAAATTAAGTTGTAGCCGAGTTAAATAAACATATGAAGAATATTTTCAAAATATAAGTGTTTATTAATAAATTATAATAAAATTGTTCGGCATGAACCTGCCAGAAGTGATTATATAATAATTACATAATATTGTTCAAAGTTCGACTTTGAAAGATGGCCAATACTTTTCAAAACAGAAATAGTTTTATTGTTTATTACGAAAACACAGACAAACAACAAACAATACATGTACTTGGATAAAACAGAAAACAATACTTAAGTTAAAAAGTATTCCCAGTATCGAACTAGGCCTTCTTTTAAAAATTTCCATTTTTAAATTTATATATATCAAAATTAGTAAGTATACCTATTCCCTAACATATCTGTAGAGAAAACTTTTCCCGACATCCATTTTCCAATGTATTGCACGAGTTTCCTTTGTTGTATACGAGGTATAAAAAAAGTGTGAAATATTTTAAGGTTGGTTGGGTACGACCAAAAATAAATCGAAAATTCTTAATCGAAGATATGGGCCATTTTATATACTACTAATGTTTTCAAATTATTCTCAGAATTATTCCATTTTATTCGCAAAGGCACATCAGAAATGAAATACTTGCTACAAAAAAATCAAAGTAGATGCTCATAATGCCCTCCTCCTATTTCATTACACGTCATGCAACGTCGCAATAGAGTACGTATCATAACTTTTTGGTGAATATTTTACTTGAACTTTTGAAAGAGTGAGATGATCCTGGTTTTATCCAGCTAGATCACCTGACCTAACACCCTTGGACGTCTTTCTTTGGAGTTATTTGAAAAGTAGTTTATTATTAGTATTAGTATTAGTAGTTTATCAAGTATAAATGGACAATCTTGAGTAGTTACGGCATTGAATTCATGAGGTATGCCAAACTATTCGAACACGAGCAAGAGTTCTGGAAAGAGTAGGATGTACGCTATTGGGACTTTGTAACATTTTTCGAATAAAATGCAATAACAGGAAATAATTTGAAAATATTAGAGTACATTTGCGGGCTCATCTGCATTAAGACTGCATAGGGAACTGCTTCTAGCTATTCCGAGAACAGTTCCATATCCTGAGCGGCAATCCGGAGTAGTGGCGCCCTCTTTCTCTTCCTATACGCCGATTTCTAGTAGAGCGCTGATAGTGCTGGTGTAAATCTTAGGGAACCCCCCTCCTTCCATGAGCTAGTGGCCACCAGTACTGTTGTTGCGGCGTAAAGCCAATAGCGCTCGTGACACGTTTTGGTGTCAATTATGACAACAGTTCTAAACTATTTGCATTTTGGCATTTAGCTATTAAAATTCAAAGTACAAAAGCTAACGTTGGGCCTTATAAAAAAGTCTATGTAGCTTCTCTATTGGAAAGTAGACGTAAAGACCAACATAGTCATCCTATAAAGGAACAACGATAATTTCTCTTACGTTAATTCTGAGTAGGATTTAGTTACTTTTTCCAATGTTGATTTTTTTGTCGACTATATAACATAGTCTATAATTAGATTCTACATAGTTCTGAGATTGGAGCTACTAAGGTAATTTAAGATTACATATTTGAAAAATCAGAATTTTATATCGCCCGAAATTGCAATTTATTTTGAACACCTGCCAATGGTCTAAATGAAAGCAAAATAAAATTTTTACACATATTTTGAGAATTGAAAAAATTATGACCTTTAAAGTTGTAACATTTGCTAAAACCGTTTTTTTGAGATTTTCCACTGTCTCATACCTCTCTAACCATTTGAGATGCGCAAAAAATATTACAGCCAAAAATATGAATTTTAAAATAGTCTTTATTTCTAATTGATAATGAAATTTGGATGAAAAACTGAAAATCGGCCACCATTTTCTAATATGCGCAGTATACACAAGTGTTGATTTTTCATATGTTATTATTAGGTTCTAATACTGTGTATAAATCAGGTATCCCCCTTGAGAGAATTATTTCTTGGTAAAGGGAAATTATGTCCTAATAAAAACAACTACTTTCTCTAATCTGGGTGGAGTAATCGTGGTATCAGTTACAAATTGCCTCTGGGAAAAAACACAAACTGAAGCTTTCAGAAACTTAAAATGGCATTTTTAACTGTGTATCGTCCAAAGTTGCTAATAAACTTCTACACAAAATTTATTCAGGTCATTTTTTAATATAAAATTAAATTTAGTATTTTTAAAAGTGTCCACGACAGTTTCGTACAGACATTCAATATATTGAAGGAAAGAACTTATTTTTCAAACACACTGTTGATGGAAATAAACAAATTAAGAGAAAAATGGTTTGCCGTTATAATTTCAAACAACTACTGTAAAACGGGAGAACTTTGATATTTGTGGTAACTTCGACTACTATAATTATTTCTAATTTTAAGTATGCTTTGTGCTTATATTGTTGCGTTTTATTATTTTAGTGTTAGTTTTGATAATTCCGACTTTTTTTGCAGCTTAGTCCAACATGCCTCGATTTTATACGAAAAAGTTTGGCGGCAGAAGCTATAAAAGCTATAATACCGTAAATATGAAAAAGGTAATTGAGGCAGTCAAAAGGGCATGTCTCAAAAGGCCTCAAGCAAAAAGTTTAAAGTGCCGCGAGTGACTGTTGAATAAAATTCATGGGCAGCATCCTCTAAAACCAGGAAGACCCACTCTCTTCACCGAACAAGAGGAACGTGCTACAGTGAGATACTGCAACTTTTCATTGACAACCGCGGGCATTGTTAAGTTGTAACAAAATTTATTAGCTGACAAGGCGAAGGTATTTCTCAACGCAAAAACAATGAGCCAGGAATAGACTTTGTAAATACCTTTGATGAAAGAAACAACCTCAGCCCACGCTTAGCTGTGAATATCAAACGGCAAACAGCTGCGGTTGATGAGCCAGAAATAAGGGAATTTTTTGAATCACTTAAGAACAACTGTGAATGTAATGGTTTGCGGCACAGCGTAAGGGAAGTTGTTACCGCCGATGGTGGTACGCTCAGCATCTCTACAAAACTGGATGACTGGTGGGCCTAAAGGGTCGTTGTATGCAGTTACTCCAAGTAGGTGGTTCGATATGAATGCATTTGAACAATGGGTCTTCGAAATTTTGATTGAGAAAAGAAAATTGTAGTCGGGGATAATTAGGCAGCACACTTTGTCCCTCGTGTCATAAAGACAGCGATAGGCAATATTTATATGACACATCTCCCTGCGAACTCACTTCTCTTAATGCAGCCCTCGACGTCATCTTCTTTTCTCCCATGAGGCGAATATGGAAAGAGATCTTGGACTTGAAAGTATACCCAATATGGGGTTCAATCGGCTGTGATCCGAAATATTATCAAACGCCGAAACAAATTTTTTAAATCTGGATTTCGAGCTACCAAGCACTGAAACAGTGCTATCTACACTACGGTTTGAAAGAGCATCAGATGATGGTGCTAGTGGAAGGGCACTTGATTAAAGTCTACTCAAATATCTTAAAGCGTCTTGAGGATACAGTGGGTACGAAACAACTGTCCGAAAAGCAGGAAAGAAAGTTTCTGCCACACGAGGTCAACAGATGTTGGCAGTGATATCAACTGAAAAGGATACTTAGCGAAAAGCAACGACGCTGATTTGCCGAAGGTTTCCAAAATTAAAACCACCAAACCAACCAATGAATTTATTAAATCGAGAACAAATAACTCGGTAACCACTACATCGAATAGAACAAAAATGTAATACCAAAACTGCTGCATACACAGCAACACATGATTCATCAACAAGCGAACAAATGGACCACACTTATGCAGATTCAAATTGTTCTATGTGCAAGTGCTTACGTGTATATTACTCTGGAAAAAACGTCTTCTGCCTGAAATAGACGTGTGGTACATGTAGCCATCGTTGCAGCGCTTGCCCTATATGCCAATGCGACTACTACTGAAACATATTCAAATCCAAAAACCTGGATTCATTGCGTGACCTGTGTCAAGTGGGTATACGGATTTTACAATAGAGGATCGAAAAAGCTCAGGTCGAGCGCCCTGTATGCTTGGACGACGACTGAATCTTAATCATACTTTATTTTAAGACTGTTAGCCTCAGCGCACACGGCGCGATTGTTTCGCGACAATAGTTGCAAACCGGTTGGGCTCGCAACTGTTTTGTAACCTTGGCATCGCATGGGGTTGGGGAACCGCACACGAGGCGATCGGTTTGAAACCACTTTCAAACCAGCTGTATGCAACCGTGGATCCGGAGTCGCAGTTGCGTTGCAGATTTCAGTCGAACGAAACCACGAAGTGTTTATTTAGTGCTATTTATTTCAAGAACATCATGTGTTATCAGTAATTTAATTTAAAATTCGTAGAAGAGGTGGAGAAGCATGAAGTACTCTACAACTATAAACTTCCAGGCTATGCAAGAAAAGAAGTGACGGAGAAAGCGTG
>JAHWXV010757317.1:0-12562 GCA_024586415.1 Phrixothrix hirtus | reverse complement strand
AATATATATATATATATATATATATATATATATATATATATATATATATATATACATAAAACCATAAATAACGTCCATGTCATCATATTACAAACTGTAACATTTTTGATAAATGTTCAAGGACAGATACGAGATCAAAGTTCAAGGGTAGGTGTAAGAGGAAAGTCCAAGGACAGGTATAAGATCAAAGTCCAAGGTCAGATCTGAGATCAAACTCAAGATTATAGTAAAACCTGGACTTACATTTGAGTCAATGACCTGTCCTTGACCCAATTGTGTAGGCAGGTTATTGATCTATATATAAGTCAACGCCATCCCATAATTCCTTTCTACCATCTCAAAATACGTTTAAATAGTAATAACTATAAGAATATGTTCACTTACTTCTTAGAAATGTATTCCAATTTTGAAGAGCGGTTATTATCTTTTATAAATTCGGAGAGCATAATACCACTTATTGACTTAGCAAACTCAGGTTTCTAATACTATCAAGAAGAGGATAAAGTGATTTGTTTTTATTGTGTTATCACTTTACATAACTGAGGCGAAGATGATAAACCAACGACGGAGCACATCAAGTACGAACGTCATTTTCGTTAAATAAAGTTAGTCCTTAGAGATCTAGGGTACGATACTGTATCTTAGTATAATTTCAAAATGTTCATAATATACTTGTTGCTAGTAATCATTGTTCGTTGTATTGTGTGTAACTTAGAGTTCTTATAAGTAATCTGCATTGATAATGTTCTTTTGTATTAGCTGATGTCTTTTGTTCAATATTTAATAAATTTTGTAACAAACAAAAAAAAATTATATTTTAAAAATCTTTATATAAAACTAAGATTACACTATAAACTAAATAAAAACACTTAAACTAATACGTTGTGGTAACTTCTTCATCTTCGTCGTCGTTTATATCTATTATGCATGAGAAAGTAAATATGATAGTTAAATAGAAATACATTACATACCAAGTTCGCAATCATCATCCGTGTATAGGAATTGGACGACTTCACTACATCTAGTACACCTAGTCACCTATTCACTATGTCTATGTTTAAATCGAAGAGTCACCGGTTTAAAGATATTAATCAGGTCAATCCCAACACCCTTCGCAAATTTTCACTGACAAAAGGTATTCGTTGCCGAGCACATTTAATAATTCTGGTAAATTAATATGAAAGGTATATAGGAACAAATTAAGCTATAAAGATTTATTTAAATGTTAAGAATAATGCTGTAATTAATTTGTATTTACGTAAACTGTAAAAGTAAAAAATGTGAATGTAACACCAGAAAATACAATTAATTACTGCGCATCCAACGATCTAACGCAAAAAATGTAATTTGGTATTTTAGACTTATTCAATAATTACTTTATCACCATTAGTAAGAATATCGAAAATCGCAAAGCAGAATACAAATTCCGCTATAAAAGGACGGCGATTACAAGTTACAGGACAAGAATCCTACGGAAGGTAGAACTGAAAGGTCCTATACATTCGTTACAATGAGGTAATTAAATAACTGCATTGTTTTAGCAATAGAAACCGAAATTTTAACAGACTGCCACGTCAAAGACGGATAGCTGAACGTGATTTGCCTTCTCCGGAGGAATCCCGCTACGTGATAGACTAAAAGGAAATGACCGGCCGGGCCTAGTGCTGCAGAGGCTAGGGAGTGGAGTGTAGCTACATAAAAAATGGAAAATGGTCAATACAACCACCGAATAATTATCAAGATTAGTGTACGCGAGCTTCGCTTCCCGTATCGTTGAAGGAATCCCGGAGTCGGTGCTAACGAACGTCTATGGTTCCGAAACTGGTACGAACTCATGCTGGAAGTAACCTAAAATGCTTAAAAAAAGACAAGGAAATAGGCGCCACATACTTTTAATTGGAAACGCTGGTGTACATCTGGACGTACAAGAGTGAAAACGGCGATAAATGCTAAACTTACAAATACTTGCAAATATTCTGCTTAGCACACCTAGAGCTTCGGAGAAAATACTAGTAAACGTAAACGTGATTGACCTAAAAAAGAATCGGTTAGTACATAGCAATACATAGAAAAAAGAGACTACATGAAGGATATAATCGATTTATTCCGATTTGTAAATCATGGGACAGTATGTTGAAACGTAGTGTTCAAAATGATCTTTTGCTTAAATATATCAACTAAGACTGAGTAAACTTTTGGGGACAACATGTATAAATAAGTCCAACTAGTAAAGTTTAAAGTCAACAGAATATTTTGAAAAGCTTACGTTAAGATAAGCACATGTGCGCTGTAAAGCTATAATACAATGCGGTGTTATAGTCCACATTTCCACAGCATAAAACAAGATTTTAAAACGTAGAATTCAAATAAGTATAAGGATTTGCAAAAAAGGATATCTAAAATTTTAATGACCTGTAAAGCATATACTAGAATTCAAAATTACATCACTGCAGTGATGTGTGGCTTTGCTTTCTAATATATTAAAAAAATATCTAATTGCGCGCGTAATTAATCAAATTTTTCTTGTTCAAGAACGCCCTTACAGAAGTCGTGCATTTATAAATATAGCAAAGTATTAATGAATATACTGAAGTAATTTAAAAGTGAAGGAATCATAAGTGGTGGCGGCGGCATTCGTTTCGGGTGCCGGGCAAGCTTCTAGCTACGTTTGCACTATGAATCGAACTTTGTTTGCATGCAGTAAATTATTACATTAGGAAGAAAGTGTCCTATTATATAACAATTAATTTCTGTTCAAAATCACTAGCGAATACGTATAGTTATAATCAAATAGTTATAATAAGCAATTATGATTAATTTTTACAGAAAGAAAAAAAAGAGTAAATTGTAGGATGCCGAACAGCAATTCCCAAGTCCCAAATGTAGTCGAAACTTCGCCATCTTCAGCGGGTAATAATGAGGAAAAGAACATAAAAACTGACCTGGATGTAGAAGCTTTCGAAAGAAATGGATTCTACCCTTAAATGATGATTTTCTTCGCCACGACGTTGCGGAACAGGTATTCCTCCGCCAGACTGCTGGTCGCCGCACTAGCGCCGTAGGAAAGCAAAACAACGGACGGTCCTGGTGTGGGGAGGTGGCAGGTCAACTAAGGCTAGAGGAACCCCTCAAAACGTAACATTGGGCTCACCAAGAAACTGTCGGCGGCCTTAAAACCAAGCCGTCGATTCTACATACGAATCGGGTGTCTTAAACCCCATGCCTAAAACATTATACGAAAAAACCGATCGACCAACCTCGCAAATAAACTAGAGGTGCCTACTTACCCTAAAGATGTAGGTGTTTTATCCAGCAAAGAAACGAACATAAAAATATTCGAAAGTAAGTCGTAGTGAAATAATGCGCCTGCGTCTTCTGCAATGAACCACCTCCAAAAACCCAGGAAGGCGCGCATGGATGCGGGGAGACAAATAACGATGCTCGTAAATAAAATTTATAGGGGACGGGTTTAGGCAACCCAAAGCCCGTCGAAAATTCAAAAGCGCGAATTTGAACGCAAATAATAAAATTAGGTGATCTAAAATAAATAAGGGGTAACCAAATAATCAAGATGTTGAAAGGGCAAAAAGAAGTCGTTACAAGACGCTCGTAAATTCAAATATATTAAGGTTACACTTACTGATTTTACTTAGCTTTAATACAGAACGCATAGATCCAAATGTAGATTCCTTTTGATGCAGTTTAAACTGCAGGATGGTTTATTTAGCCAGAAACAGATTCAAACTATAGAAATATACGGATTCGCTTAATGGTAAGATACTTCATAATTATACCATCCACTGATTAAACCTTAACTACGAAATCTAAAACATATATGTATACTGGCATTGCCTGAATATTGACTCCTCGTTGATAAGGGATTTAATAAATTCTATATAAACAAAAACCGTTAACAAGATTACAGCGCTGCTTTGAAATGATTACAGAAATTTCAACCTCGTGTTCTTTACGCCTCATACATTAACAAATATATAATAAAGGAAACTAGCTTGGTTTAATTTGGGCACAATGGAATCTAGAAATTGCTGTAAAACGTTTTGGGAACCTCTGATTTGCAATATTTATCGTCACAAGTTTCATACTAGTTTGAGACGAAATTACGTACGTTTATTTATGTTACAGGTCACTGCAACGTACGTTTAGTGATAAACATTCAGCGTAATTGAAATTGATAGAAAAAATCCATTCTGATTTATTAAATAAAATTTAGTTGTGTACTTTTTCAAGAATGTTCATTCGCGGAAGTAAAATTTATCAAAAAACGGTAGAAACTAAGCTATTGAGAGAAAATACCGCTTGTTTCGTACAATCAATTTGTTTTACCTGTTCATTATCGTTGAACTAAAAGCTTTATGGAAAAGATAAAATCACGTAATATTCTTTTCAATTTTACCTACATAACTTGAAATTATTTGTTACTCAACTTCGGAAATATTAAAAAGAAAAATAAATGCATCGTAAAAAGTCACATTTCCTCTTGACCGGCAAACAACTTTTTAGATTTAAAAAGTTCATAATTGAGTCCTTTATGGTATTCGCAGTTCGTAAAGTTTTGCAAAGACCATCTTGAAACAACTGCATTAAACTTGCATTTTATCACTATTACTTATTTGTCTATAAATTTTTGTTAACTCTGTCGAGAGTGCGTATCGGAAAACTAGAGCTTAGATACAGGTGGATAGAAAGCATAATGACATTGACTATAAGAGGCGGACAATTTCCAAGATACGGAAACATAGGTAGTCGACCTTCCTGATAATTAATTAATACTGAACAAGACCTAATTGTTTTCCCGGGAGAACAATGGTTTCTTTACGAGTTACCAATAGCAGGACCTCGGAAGACACTTTTGTGCAAGATATCATACCAGTGAGCGAAATTATACTTTTATCAACTTTTGAACTAAACAAAGATGTTAGTTCATTTTCCTTAACCCTTTTGAAATTTTCTATCATACAATATCAACGGTATTAGATATTCAAGTTAGACATGTACTTCTTATGATCTTTAAAAAATGTTCTGAGTTTTAACAAAACTAACATTTTCGAAATTCTTGGTTCATTACTATAATCAAAGTTATAAACGTGCACGTGTTTAACTACTATTTTATTAAAAGTTAATTTAGTGAAAATTAGTATCAGGCACAAGCAGTAACTGATTAAAGAGTGCCAAATTCGTCAATAGCTATAATAAAGACTGGTGAAATAGTCCTTAACCGATTAAATAGGCAATCTATTGTAAATACCCAATACTATTTAAAGAAGTAGAAATAAATGTTAGAATAGGAATTCTGTTAAAAAATGGATACGTATAGTCATATTAGTAAACTTCAAGGAGCGCCTTCGCCCTCTGCCGAAATAAAGTCGTAAGAAGACGTTTTCTGAATGAATCACAAAACTTAGCAGTACTTTAAAAAGATCAGCTAACGTGCTCGATGGAAACATGTTTCATTTATAAGTTTTGCAACACATGTGGCGGTTTAAATTTCGATTAGAACTTTTTTTAAATGACAAATGTCTCTGAGACCAAAACGAAGACAATACCAGTCTTTGTAGTACAAAAGTTATCCGAAGTTAATGATTTTACACATAATTAGTTACGTTTCGTATAACTGGCTCCTGTCAATATGAAATGCTTTATTTGAAAAATACAAATAAATTTTTATGCTTTGGCAGTTTGTAGTAATAGAAGTGTACTAACTATTTTTTCTAATTTTGAATACAAACGGTGGATTGTGTCAATAGCTAAACGATATGTATATTGCAAAATCTTTGCAAACCAAAAAAAATTCCTTATATAGTTTGAGACAACTACATTGATTTAATATGGTTAAGCACAATGAGTAAGGCTAGTGTACATCAAGAACACATGCAAACAGAAGTCTCACATTAGTAGTCGATGTATATGATCACGGTGATTATGAGGACTGTACTAGCTTCGACCGGCTTGAATTATTGCTTACATTGGAATTCTTTTTGCTGTTACCAGCATGACTTTGTAAAGATGAAATTTGATTAACCGAGCAGGTATACCAGTTGTACAAGGTAACTTGAATATTGTAACATTCTTAAATTTTAGAGAAAAGGAAATGCATGTGTGTATATATATTCTAAATTGATAAATTTGTACGATCTATACTTTATTGAACAAAGAAAAGCAAGGCTATATATTTTGAAAAGCGTTGTTGTCGACTTGCTCTGCAAAATAACTTTCAGTATAGGGGCTGCAGATTATATCCAAGGGCATTAGTTTTATCTAAATAAAACGGATGTTGAAAATATAAATATGAAAATTTGTGCATACAATATATACCCTTTGTTTCGTCCAGGTAAGCACTCATTGAAAGATAACGTCCTGTAATGATTCGTATAATTTGACAATTGTGTAAACATTAAAAATCACAAAAAGATTGCACTTGAAAAAGTTATTGAAGCATCTAATTTAACATGAAGTAATATAATAAGTTTAGCTGGCAAATCAATTCAATGAGTATTAGAAGGACTAGTCCATAGTAGCGATCCGGTACTTCGTTTCCTTTAGGATAAGTTTAGAACCATATGACAATATTCAATTTAAATAGAATTAATATTTTACTAATGCTCAATTCAATTAAGACTTCTTTTCTAAATAAAAGGTTAATTAGATTTCAATGTCTCGTAGTTGCAAATATACTCCTTATCGAAAAATTAGATTAACTTAGGACCGATCTGTTTAAACTTGGATTTAATGTCAAGAATTCTTAAGCTAAATAGCAATACTAACTCAATAAAGTAATTTTAATGATTTAAATAAACCAACAAAGTTGTTTAAGTTCGCAACGTTATACAAAAATTTAGTTTAAAACCTCTGAATCGAAAGAAAAATAATTTGCCTAATTAATAGGAAGTTGGTTTTACGAAATTTTGTGCCGCAATAAAAAAATAATATCAAATAAAATTCAGGTTACTTATTAAATTTTAATTTCTCCCCAAAATTTTGCAATGCCAAAAATTAATTTAATAAAAGACGATTTCTTTGGTCGCCGATATTCTCCGCTCAGGTACTAGATGAACTTCTTCGAAATAGATCTCGATTTTTAAGTGTAGTTCGGCTAACATACGTCGAATGGCTTTGCGCAATCTCAATAATATGTAGGGAGTTTTCTTATAACACCACATCATGTTAAACTTATCTCAATCCAAAGAAATAACAAGTAAAAACATATCCTTGCATAATTTAATTCCAACTACGTGTCATGCGTTGGGGTTTGAATTACTCAATCATAACTGTAATTAATTGAAAATAATAATTCATTGAACATAATCCATACATTTATTAATTTTAGATTCCGCAACCAATAATTATTAAATTTAAAATTAAATTCCAGCAACACAAGTTTTTGGGGTGACCAACTCAAACATAAATAACGAAATGTCGAACAATTTCGAGGCAATATAATAAACTACTTTTGTTTAATTAAACGAGATCTTGATATAAAACTTACGACTTGAACATAAATATTAGGAAACATTAGTTTGGAAGTGAGAAACCAATTACCAGGGTTTAATTTAATTTTCAATATAAGATCGGTTTAAAAGAATAGTCGGAAACCTAGGTTACATCAAAATTAATGAAGAACTGAAATATTAGTTATCAACAATTTTGAATAAATACAATTAAAGAATGATTAAACAAAAACTAATATTAATCAATATTAATCGCAAAACAACGAAATTTTGGCCAACTTAAATTATGCCGTACAAAGCAAAATAAACTTTGAATTAGGACATAGCTGAATATTACAATATTTAAAACAAATTATCTGCATCAAAACAAATAAATAAGCGGCCATTGAAGGTTTTATTTCCAAAACTAATCTAAATATTCTTAGTCACGCGGTTTTGCAGAAACCGAATGTAAATTTTTTCAAGAACAGTTTGTGAAGGAAGATAATTTTATTACATTTATAACAAAAAAGTTTTTATTGCCATAAAAGTAAGGCATAGATAAAAAACACGAAATTAATCGGCGTTTAGTCGTCTACATCGAATATGCTATAAATTTATGTCCTCTCCAGAGATCTAGAAACTAATTGGGTTCGTGTAGGTAGAAATTTAGACAATAGAATATTTAGCAACAGCATAATTAGGAATATTACTTCTATATATAAAAAAAAGGCAGTATGTCATTTATATTGAGCTGAAGCCGTTAAAAGTTAATCATATTTCGATACGGCATAAGTAACTAAAGCTCTAACGGAACCTGATTCTTATTGTTAAAGTTATTAAGGGTGTTTTTAATCTTCGTCTTAATTAATCAGAAATCAGCTGAAATTAGTTAATAAACTAACGTTTAAAGCACTTATCTAATTGATGACGTTGTTAGATCCAAATTGGCCAACTTTGCGCTTCCCGTGGATTGCCGTAATCACGAGGATGAGTGAAAATTGATATCTTCCGCTACCATAACGGATTTTTATAGGCTAAACATGAATCGTAAACATCAATGGGTTTTTCTTTCAAAATGTCTACATACTAAACAAATGCATTTCGATTCATTAATAATTTGCTAATATGAACTAAAAAATACGTCAAAAATTCATAAAGCTACATTGAATAGAAATGTCAGGCCATTTCGAGCTGCTCGCGAGAAAACGCAAAAATTAATCGTGAAGCATCAAGCTATTTTAAAATTTCATACATGTTGACTACGCCGTCTGTTAGAGCCTGTTATAATTGTAATAAATGAGCTGGAAGCTTTCTCTGATCCAAACGAAATCCAAAATTAATAAAACGCTTAATTTTAAATTCTTTCTAATAGAATCTTGAGCACAAAAATGACTAAATAAGTAACTATTTTTTTGAAAATTACCAAATTGGATCAACATTGGATAGAATATAAATCTTGTGCAAATTTTTGAAATAAGTAAACGAAAATTCGCAGAATTATATGAAAGCTATGAGGTATATAATAAATTGTAGTAATTGTTAGACCCTCATAATTAACATGTACAAAAATTGCTCAGGTCACATTAGAAAATTGGAATAAGATATCACCTGTTTCAAATTTCTCAAATGTTACTTTAAGTAGAAATTACGTAACTGTAAACCATAGTAGTTCTCAGACCATAAAATAACAATTGAGTGAGATGTAAAAAATGTACCGCTATAAAAAAACGCGGGGTTGGATATATAATTCAAATTGCAACGAATTTAAAAATTGAAGGGACAAATTTCAAAATTGTAATTTAACACCGAAGGGCCTTGCAAACAGTAAACCCATAAAGCAAGAAAGCTTCAGAAAATTATGACGTCATATACTTTATTGCTGTAAAACTTCAGAACGTTACGAAAGGACGCAAATATCTAACGGAACTTCAAAAGGTTTCACAACAAGGCACGCACGATGTTTTTTTGAATTTTAAGAGACTGCCATTAGCCAATCCAGAGCAGGAAGGGAATTTTGAAACAGTTATAAAAGCCGTATGTTACAAACAAAAATCGTCTTACTTACGTGGTTCAGGAGTGATGAATTGAATCAACCTGCGGACAAACTCGCAAGTAGGTCAGTTGATGGTGAACATGTTAAATCCCATTGGATCACTGCTTGCGTAAATATCTAAGTGTTTGAAAATTATAACACCTCTGATCGATAACAGCAGCAAATTGAAGTGTTCGGGTCGCCGCAAATTTATAAAACTTATATGATTTCATAAAATGGGAATTTTCGTGTAACAAAGCGCTTCTATCGAAAAGGTAGAAGATCTAAGTTTACCGACCAGTCTGTAAATTGGTATGGAAACAAAAATCGTACAATAAAATTCTGTTTGAATGGAAATAAACAGACGGAAGATAAATTATCATCCAATCTTATGATAATAGCAGCAATCAAAATATCACAGCGTACGTGAAAATTTTTTAAAAGGTAGTTTTTTTAAATAAATCTTAACGTTTTATATTTGAAATTAAAATTATCGGAAATTTTATTCATAGCAAAATTTGTACCTGGGAAAATTTAAATATTTAAAGGGATCCAGCTAATAGGTCATTGAAATTTTTTTAGATAACTGCACTTGTAGTAAATCTGTATTTCTGTTTTATATATGTAAGAATTTATTTGCATTTTTTTTATATTTACATGTGTTTTGAATTTGAAGATAAATAAATGTATGAAATCCAAACTTTGTTACTTATCAGGTATGTGTTGTAAATTAAATAAAAGTTTTGGTGAGACCCACATATTTAAAAGTAAATAAATAAAGTAAAGTATACTGAGATCATTTTCAGGTAATAATTTATCGGTACAGTACATCCAATTGTTCGAACAAAGGGACTTAATCCCTCCGGCTTAGTATCAATGCCAAGTCGAGACAGTTTGTTTGCCGACCACCCTAAAACGTTTGATTGCGTAAGTTTTAACACGCAAATACAGTAATTTATTTTTTAATTAGTCCCACTGCCAACCCCGGCAATCAACACAATCTTCACTTAAAGTTTTATGAACATGAGCATATCCAATATGTCATGTAAATCTGAAAGACGATTCAAGCTAAAATAGAATTCAAATTGAATTACAAGATATAAAATTAAATAAATTTTGATTGCGATAACCTCTTTAAATTAATACAGTTTAATTCCTCACAGAAAATAGCAATTTGAAAATTCACGAAACAATCTCGCTCGAATAATTTCAAACCATGGGCCTTTATTGCCGTAAATCAATTAGCTAACAAACATGGACCATAAGGAAAATTTTAGCGATGAAGTCTGCACGAAATAAAGCACGCAGATAATGAATCAATGTTATCTGAAACCCTTTTTTGCAGTGATCGCAAATCACTACACTTCTTTACATCAAGGCTACAAAAGCGGATAGCTTGTATCCCAGCTCGGCCCTAAGATCATCCTCAATTCTTGATGGGCACATGCCTAGTTAGCGTGAAATTTAAAACAAACTTGGATCATATTCTGGTCTATACAAACTGAACACCAAGTTTTCGATCGGGTGAGGTCGCCTTAGTGCGTTAATTCGTTGCCTGTAGGGTTTTGGAAATTTTAGAACAAAGAAAGGATATTTTTTAAATTAAATCCAATTATCTAATCAGATCAATAATCAGGTAGATAATAAATAAATTCCAAATATTTCGTGTTCAAAATTTCAAATTATTCTTATAAATTATTGTAACATAATACTTAGGAAGATCATTCTATAAAATATCAAATTATAAACCCTATAGAGAGGATGACCTGCAAAGAAGTATCAGTAGCTCTACGCATTCTTGGCAAGTCCAAAGTCCTAATACAGGTATTGTCTAAAATAAATAGTTATTAAGTTATTTGCACATTAATGGACTTCTAACTTGGGTCTTTTAAGCTGCGTGTAGCCTTAAAAACAATCATATTTTGCCGCTTGTTTTAGATTTGATGTATAGTATTTTAAATATTATTTTAAGTATTGATAAAATAAAGAAATAAATAGGACAAGAGAATGCAGAATTCAGAAATAAAACACTAATATTATATAAGTATTATTTCAAATTCTAATAAAGGGATTTATTAAAACTTTAAAAACAATAAAAAGAAATTTATAATTCACCGACATCTGAAATTCACATACACATTACCTAAACAACTAACGAAATGATAAAGAGGTTAGGTAAGGTTAGGTTAGGTTAGGAACAAATGTTTCTATGAAGCAACAATTTTTATAGTTTTCATCATTTCAATGACCTTCATGCATCACAATTAAAAAATTCACTGTGCAACTATGCGATTATTCATAGGGAATGCTGAAATTCTCCTCCTATCATTTTAAGGCAGACATTGCGGCGCATGTTGTGCCAAAGTATGATAAATCCGTAAAATTATCGCAGTATTAGCAAGTTTTTGAATTACGTTATTCGGAAATTTACTACATTGCTATACACAATTCGCTTCAAATCGCTACAAAGGTAAAACTCGCTGGAATTTAAATGCAGCGGTCATGGTAGTCTTAATAAGCAAGCCAAGGTTTTGAAAAATTCTATTTAGTACTTAACATATCCACCGTTCTTGTGTGATTCTGTCTTCCTGCAAATACTTACATTGGCGGATGTCTAGGCAAACACCATGTAGAATATCAAATGTTTCATTCTTCAGGAAACCAAAGTATTGAACAGAATTAAAATAATTTTACGTAAGATCAGAATGTAAGGTAGCACCGTTAAAAAACTGCCAAATGTTTATTTGAAAGGGTTCTTGAATTTGAGCATTTGTCAATGGTTGATTTTAAACCAACCAACCTTGTGAAAATTTCTTCGTGGGTCTACATAATAGATTTAGTAAACTTTTGGACATATGTATGCTTTTGCAGAAACCCCTACAAAACTGCGTCGTTTCTTCACTGCTTCCTTCATTAAAAGTCTAACCTCTCGGGTAATAATGAAGATGTATCGCTTTGCTATCAAAAACTCTGTAACGGTTTTTTTTAATTATGAACTATTTAGGACTTATTTGCTATTTCAATAATTAATTAACAGTATTTATCAAAATATTAGTAAAGGGAATTTAATATTTAATAACAA
>JAHWXV010757262.1:0-13500 GCA_024586415.1 Phrixothrix hirtus | reverse complement strand
AGTAAAAATATTCCAGTTAATATTAAAAATCAATTTGTACAAATATGTGAAATATACAGTATAATTTACATAATTAAGAACATTAAAATTGAAACAATCTGGCCAGAATTAAATATTTAAAGTAACTTTCGTAATTAAAGAATTGTATTTAAAGCAGTATGCTGTGTAAAAATTGAGTTGCAACTTATGAGTGAATGCACAAATTCCTCCTTGTTTAAATTTAAACCTGTCATACTTAATAACACTCTCTGTACATACCTCCATCCCGTTTTATTTAGTTAATTAATTAGTTTTAGCTAAACCGTCTATCATAGTCATTCCAAACGTTTTGGACCTGATACATTTAACGTACACCTTGCCTGCTGTTTCAAGTTCTGGACCCATTCTCCTTCTAACAACTACCTGAGGCATTTGTACACAGACCTTGTACCACCCGGTGGAAGTTTGTGCGTTACAAGCAGAAGCCGTTCCTTAGCGTGACTGTCTGACTCTTTCTGAATTACTTATCCCAAATCAATCTGGAAATCCAACCTCAGCACCTTTTCCTGGTGATTACAGTAAAACTCCGACAAGGACAGTGTAACAAACTAAAATTAGAAACACAAGGCACTTCCAAAAACAAACTTTGTACTATCCGCGACATATATTGTTTGTAACCCAATCACTAATGAATTGCGATCTACCACGATATTTATCGATATTTTTTGATGATGTCGAGGTGGCGCCAGTTCTTCCCAGCATTACGTTATTGTTATATTCGCCCAGTTAATTACTTTACAAGGTTCTCGCACTACGATATACATTACTTATTTGTGTGCTTACTTCCGTAATTTACCCAAGAGTTTATGACATTCAATTGACCCTGATGCATGTGTGTTTAAATCTTAGCAACTTTTAAAACAAACATGCTGACCTAATTGACTGTAAAAATAATAAAATCTTTTTAATATCAAGTTTTCTTTTACTATGCGTTCCAGAAATGGTTATTTTAGATATTATACAAGGTGTATTTAATTAATTTCTTTTTTACTTTATTAATGTTTTAGAAAATTGAATTCTGAAATGGCTTTAAATTAATTCTTACTGTAATTAAATTATTCAGATAACCCTTGCACATGTTAGTGTATACTTATTACGCAATATTTAATGAACAGTTGGTCGTATGCAAATTTGTATGATAGTTATTTGCTTAGTATTATGGAATTTCGTTTAATTTATCCTTTATTTGCCATAAATCGCCTAGTTCAACACTTTTTAGGGTACTCTGGGTAACCCACATTTTTAGTAATTGGTTCTATAACATTTAATTCAATTTTTGGCAAATGATTTATTTCGTTTATTGAATTTGGATACTAGTTTATTACTATGGTTTTATCAGCAACTTGCATTTTGCAATCTATTGGTTGTTTAACTAAATAAGTTGCAAGCGTCAAGGTCCATCTTTTGAACTTGATGACTTTCTAGTAAAAAGTATTTCGGTTTACAATTATTCGTTTTCGGCTATCAAATTACTTAGTATTCACATAAGGTATTTTCTAAATTCATTTATTTAGTTATTTTGCAAATAAGCTCATTATTAATTAGCAATTTGTAATTGTTTTCTGTAGTTATATACATATTTTAAATCGCGAAATAATGAGAATCTATGTTGAGGCATTATTTGGTATCGATATCCTTTTTTCATTGACAAAGAATATAGATGCTATTAGTCATACGATGTTAATCCTGTTAAGGTTATTGTTAGTTCAAATACCATTCTTGTGCTTATTTGATAATGCTTTTATGATTATAATTAAAATTAAAAATGTCCATTGTTTGAGAAGTACCGGAGAATGCGTATAGAATTAAATATATCTAGACGACATTCCAATTTCAATTATGTGACGTTGACGAAATAACACATTGTTCAATAATATCAAACTGCAGTAGCTGTATCTGTTTATTTGTGTAAAATTAACCCATCTCAATACTCAATGTCTTACAATTTTGTTCATTCATATTATATGCAAACAAAAATTGAATATTTAAAATTATTTAAAGACATTCGTTATAATAAACAACAAATTCTTTTATTAATTATTAAATGTGAGCCCAAATTCGTTTACAAACAACTTCAACTACATTCAATTATACTAAAGACCATATACAAATTTTATAAGTACCATCATTTACTTTTCGGGCCATTTTAGTTTTTAGAATTTGTAAAAAAAGTAAAGGATTTTTCATGGTTATAGACATTATTTTGTGGTTAGGTGACGATTTTAAATTACACCGAATTTCGGCCTTATAAATACAAAATCAAAGCAATTGAACTGCATTTGTTGCGGGTATTGCGTTCAGAATCAAAGAATATTTTCCCTAACCTTTCTCAACTTACAATTTGTTAATAGATTGACAACTCAAGTATTTATTTTTTTACAAGCGGTGGAAATACACGCTGTGCTCTTCGAAGTAATCCAACTTGTTTTAAAAGCGTTTTTCTTCGAAACGACAATGAACTTAAGATAAACTTTTTTTAAAATCGCTCTGTATGTTTCAAGTTCGCTTCTTAGCCTTCATGGTCTATAATTGAGGGCTGAAAGGTTTCTAATTTTGCAAAAGTCATTGCATTCTCTAAATCGTTGACAATATGCAGTAGTAAATTTGAGTTGATAGTCATTTGTGGAAACATAGGGAGTATGATAGTTATTGAATCAATTACAATTCCTAGAATTCTTGTCTTCTTCATTTCAGTTGTTGCATTTTTGATTAGTGGCTTTAACACGATTAGTGTACGATATTTGTTTTATTACAATTTGCTTTTGGTTTTCCTGGCTTCTTCTTAATTCTTCAATTGTTTCTTCATATCTACGTCCATATGAAGCGTCTAAATTTCCAGCTACTCTTATTGTTGATCCTAATACATTTAGTACTTCTCCTTTTTTCTACTTGGTATTAGCTTATTTAGTCTTCTGTGTAATTCATGTAGACTAACCTTTAAAGGCATTCTGTGACTTTTCAATTCTTTATCGTGTCCTTCTTCATGACTACGGTTTTTAAAAATATTTTCTAATAATAATTTATGTTCGTTATTTATTGATTCATAATGAATAGCTTTTAATAGTGTTCATTCATCTATTTGATTTTTAACTTGTCTGGGTTTCCAGGGAAATACTGCGAGGTTATCGGCGATTTGGATAACCGAAGCGTTTTCTCGCTATTGTATGCAAATGGTATAGATAGATACATATGAAATCACAGGTCAACCCAGAGGTTCTATATGACGCTTGCGATTTTTTTATTAGTATCTACTAAGGTTGTAATATTTTTAACGCTAATTTAGGTTATCGTAAATGGTCCATGTAATTGTTGACGGATTTATTTCTTTTATTGACTTTAATCACTACGTTGCTTCCCAATTTTCTATTTACGCTTTTTTCGTTGACCGTTTTTCTTAAGAACCTATTTTTCATTACTTGCGTGTATTGCTTCTTTGACGATTCGTAAACGATATTTCTTTGTTTTTGTTAATGTCTACAAATTCTTCATAGTATCTTTCTGCCAATCTTAGGTTAAATGAGTCTCTTGAAGAAGTATGCTCATAAAGTTTTTCGAAATGGGTAAACTTTGTTACAGAATGGATCGTGCTATTCTACCCAATTGTTGTGTCCACCATTAATCTTTCAAAGATTTATTTCGTATTTTTATTCTAAAATGTTATAGTTTCAAATTTATTTCGGATTTTTCGAGGTTGCGATAAGAATTTTAATTTCATGTTGAACTAATAAATCTTTTGCTACTTCATTTGCTAATGCAGCTCCTTCAACACGGCTATCAGAGCCGGTGAGTCACGTTGTAATATAAAATTTATTATGATTCTGGAAATTTCAATTCCGTTTTTAGATGTTAAGTAATATCCATCTCTAAAATGAATTTCTGTCGATTTGGAAAATATCTACATGTAGGTGTTTAAATGTTTTATTTAGCGTTCCAATAATATTAAAAGGTGTTTTATTGGGGTGTCGTTTATATTTTTTCTTTCTACAAAATTTATATATTATTTATATAGTTCGTAACGTCTTGGTCTAAATTTTCCCAATACTAATTTGTGCATATTGTTGCACATGTCGCATTAATTCCGCGGTGGTTGGTCTTTCCACCGTGATACAGTTTTTTCTGTTACGTGTAAAACTCCTTTATTACATTTATTTTATTTTACTTGATTGTAATTTTATTAAGGTTGTCGTTCGGAAATAAACAGTAATAAGCTTTATTTGGATATATCAGTTCTTTTAAAAATTGTTTGAATCGTATTCCTTTCTTTCGTTTTAACTTTGGGTTCTGCTGATTTTCTATGTACTAGACATAATACAATTTGATTTCTTTTCGAGTCTAATTCGCTTCACGAATAGGTATACTCTATCCTGAAAATTCTTGTGAGAGTAAAGTTGGTGTTAAAGCGTTACCTAATTTTTGAATTTTTCATAATCCATCCTAGATAATATTTATTCTAATGGTAAACTTATTGGGTTGGTGTTCGTATTTCAGGAGATCGTAACATTGGTTCAGGCGTGTCCTATTGTCTTTCCTCGTCTATTAATCTATTTATTTCTTCCATATGATTTCGTGTCTACAGGGTTGACTCTACGTAATGGACTGGCGTTTGGATTTGCATTTTCCTTTTCTATAAATGGCATCACAGTCAAACTCTTCTAAGTTCAGTCCCCATCTTGATAAATTTAAATTTGGTTCGCTAAAGCTCATTTTTAATTGTGGACTATTTTTTATCTGATTCATTTAACGTTTGTGATGCGTAAGAAATGAGTAAATGTTTTCCAATAGGGTGTAAAGTATGGAGAAAAAAGATGGGAAGTACTGCGGTATAAAATATCTGGGAACTTTACTTATGAGAGCTAGCTGGATCTCAGGATGTAGGTTCTAGGAATAATTACTTAGTAAGCCTTCGCTAGAGGGCGCCGGACAAATTAAACTTAATTTTCCAGATCATAAAAATAATAATAAAAGGATGAAATTTGTTAGAAATGCTTACTTCGCAATTGTAGTTGCCTTTTACAAGAGACAGAAATGATAATTCGTATAAAAATAAAAACATAATGTATTAAATAACAATTTAAATCACAAAATCGATCAAAATTCAAAAGTTTACAATTAATATTGACTTACACGTAGTTCTATGAATAATCTCTTTTAAATAAAAATAATTATGTAATAAATATTCAAGCAATTATTAAGCATATTCACGATACCGATACGTTTGTTGTGTCAACTTGGTCCAATCTCAAAATGACAGAATGCTGCCTCAATTGTAGTGTAATTACTAATGTTGGCTTCTGGAAAACATTAATGTTTCTTCGAACAAACCTATAAAAAGAGAAAAGGAAGCACTAATCGTTCTATTTAAAATAATGTCAAGAAAATTTAGCACAACCATTAATTACTGATGACTATGTGAATTATTAATTGTTGCTTGATTAAAATTTAGACAATAGTAATAGTGTAAATAATGTAAAATTTATATTACATAATGAATACCCAATAACAAAATTTAATGAATGTAAATATTTAACTTAGAAACTAATTTTCTGAATTTTATCCGAAATATTTAAAAACCCCTTAATGTAGAAAACCCATCCCTAAATTTGAACTCGAAATTAAAAAATTAAAGCCAGTATAAAAAAATCGGAGTACTTCACATCCGTTTTGAACGATTACCTATAATGATATCCAAACGCTAGGTCAAAGGTGATGAAATGTTGACTTCTTCTTAATTCATCTAGTAGATCTGAGATGTTTGGAGCTGGATATCTATCGTTCATTTAACTTCCTGCAATCTACAAGTATTCTTCATGTTTGCTTTCCTGAAGCGTCTATCTTCTTTAGTACTATCTAAAGTGGTAAGCTCCATGGTGATGTTCTGGGTTTTATAATTCCATCTTTTAACATTTATATTTTCTGTTTTCTTACTTCTTGCTTGTGGACTTGGGGATATCTATGGGTTTAGTATATTCTGTTGTCTTAATTTGGCGTTTCATTTCGCTAGTAAATGTCAAGGGTATTTCTTCACAGTAAAATATATTTCTAAATTCTTTGCATGAGCTTATTATTGAAGAAGCTTCTTCCCATTTAAATGTTCTAATCGTAGTTTTAGTAAATTTTGTCTTTGGGTTTCTTTTCCCTAGTTGAAATTAAAGTTGCGTCTAATAGTTCAGCGGATTCATAATTTAAATGGAACAGTTGGTTATCTACTTGCCCAATTAATATTGCCTTATTTAAAATTAACCAATCTTTTAACGTATCAGCTAAATTTTTGATGTTTAATTACTCCTTTAAAGTTTTCGATAACTGGGATTGTAACAATTTTTTCAATTGTAGGTTCGATAGTGATGTTATAATTTAAAATTTTGTTTGATCTAACTCGAACAAAACATAAACAGATTTTAGTGACTTCTATTTGAAAAATGTTTTCGTTGACATTAACGGTCGCCTTTAATTGCTTTAACAAGTCCGTTCTAATTAATGCGTCCTATTTTGAGTCAGAATCGAATGGGTAAAATTTATGATCGTCATTAGTATTTAAAATTTTTGGCAATTTGATTGTGGCAACTTTATCTTAATTACAAATCTGATGGGCAGTTTGTAGTTGAAAATGTTCATTTTCCATTAATCCTAGAAAATATTCCCCAGCAGTTCTCGTTTTGATTAAAACATTTGATGCTCCAGTGTCAGTCAAAAACTTTTCTTTTAATTGGGGTATATAAATGTAACGTAAGTCGATGATATTCTGATTGCTAATTATACTTTCATTTGTGGCAATCGTAAATTTGGTTTTAGAATTGTATATTTTTTTACTAGGTATTGTGGTGAGACGTTCTTTATCTTCATATTCTTCAATTTCTTCAAGTGGTGTTAAATCGTGGGCATATTATAAATATTATTCATGGGTCTTTCCTGGATATTGTTATTGTGGATCTTTCTGATAAAATAATCCTTCTGAAGTAAAATCTAGAGGTTGAGTTGAGTATTCAATATAACTTCGGTTTTAATTGGTCTTCTACAATTTGATGTTTGTATTGTGTTACTGTTCTGGTGTTATCTGAGGACGTGCCCATAGGCGAAGAGCGTGGTTGTGGACTATTTAGTGATGTAAAAACGTTTTTTGTCATTTTAGCTTTGGTTACCTATTTAAATTATTGGATTGATTAAATTGATTATGTTGATTTTCATTCGAGAATATACCACGACTCGCATTGTTTAGAAAACTTCGTTGGGACGGCAGATAATTATTTCTAACAGGTTGTGACGAAAAGTTTCAATTTATCACGTTAATTCGTTTTCTTAACGGTTAATTTTATTTGCTGGTTAAAATTGGTTTTTCGTTAAAATTTTAAATCGTTTTTTCTTGCTATACATTATATTTTCTTCTGCTATTGCGTATTTGATCGCATCTTCAAGGTGAGCGGGTCTCATGCTTCGAAAGAAGCTCTCTAATGGCTCCCTTAATCCGCTGAAATAGTTTTAGAATCAAATCGTCATATTTAGCCTTTTTAATTCTTCTAAATGCTTCATTGTCTTCGTTCAATTGAATATTTGAATACAATAAGTTTCTAACTTGACATGTTTCAAAAAATTGTTGGGCTGCTTCGTTATTTGTTTTAATAACATCAAATCTTTTAATAAAATGACTCTCAGATCGTTGATTTGCAAATGATCGTTGTAAAATTCGTATTAGTTCTATCTAAGTAGCAATTTCTCTGCCGCTTATGGCTAGCAGTGCGCTTACAGTTAATTTCGTTTCAACTATAAACGTTTGTAGGATGCATCTGCATTATGCGTTAAAAATTGCCCGATAATTACTTCTATTGGTCTCATTAATTCTGATAATTTGTCTGAGCTTCCATGGAATTGGGAGATTGTTTTTAAATATTCGATATGGAATGTAAATTATCTAGTAAATTAGCTAGATCTTCTGGTATCATATGAGTTTATTCTTTTTATTTTGTTTATTATCATAATTTATTTAATTGAATTGTTATTATTTAATTACATTTAAGTAGGGAGTAGTGAAATTGATTTTTGATTTTGTTTTTAACAGTTCCCATTTCTATTGTTACAATGTGCAATTATTTTAAACGGTCATGCGTATTCCGACCATCTTAGACTAAAACTTATATTCCATTTCGATTGAGGGTTAATGCTAAGTTATTTTTATTTTATTTCTTTCTTATTTATCCTTGTATTAATGTACCTAACTTATTTTTTTTATGCAATTTATTTTCTAACTGTAATTTGCTTACATTAATAGTAATGTAGCCTTCATTTTAAAAGGAAAGGCTTTTGTTTTCTGTAGCGGTTTGTTGTGTTTTCCTTGTGTAGCGGCTTGCTTTGCTTCCTGTCCAGGATGTCATCCTGATGCTAATCTTGTGTAGCTAGTTGTTGGCAATGATGTTCTGGAGCAGCTGGTTGTGGTAGCTGTTGACGCTGATGTTTTTGAACCGCACGTTGGGTACAGGATACACTTTTCGACGATAATGTCCGTCCAGTTGATTTGTTCTTGTCTTGCCTGTTTGGAATTTTCTTTTATTCCGTTTGTTTAACTTTTTAAAAACTTTCTTTGGTTATTCTGTGTTTAAGCGTTGAAATGAAAATTTCTCCAAACGTTTTTTTCTTTTGAGGAAATCGCGACGTTGTTCTACCAACTGTGCTAAATATATCAATTCGCATTAAAAGGTTGAAAAAATTATATACTTATTCTATTTAATACAAACCGGAGTTCACAATCTTCTTCAATTATACTAATAAAATAATTAATAATTCAATCTTGACTAACGTACATAATAGTAAATGTTACTCACATGATTTACATGTGGGTTTAGAAATAAGGAAGAAAGTTCGGTTCGTTATTCCTTTATCTACTGATAAAAAGATTTGGCTTGCAACTTTGTGCATGATAACGGACATAGTCTGCAATATACATTGAGAAAAGTGTTATGATATAATTTGTAGGTTCTATAAGATCGAACAACAACTTGCGATAAATATTGAAAAGAAGGTGAAACACTAAAGATCGCAAAATAAAAAATAGTAAGATTAGTAACAGCATTTAATTAAAATTTAAAAGCAATCTATAACAAGTGCGGACAAGGGATTCCTAATTATCTAAACTTGTAAATTGAACAGCTGATATTATTAATATTATGGATGCCTATAGCCTTGGAGCAGCTTGCAAGTTAGAGCAAAATGGAAACCTGAATCAAAAAAATCTTTTCCTACCAATACAATACTTTAATGGACTTGAATGAAAACATTAATACATAAAAACATTGTTATTACTTACATTTCAAATGCTTTCAGAATGTGCCCAAGGTAAATAATTAAAACAAGTGCGAACAAGGGATTCCTAATTATCTAAACTTGTAAATTGAATAGCTGATATTAATATTATGGATGCCTATAGCCTTGGAATAGATTGCAAGTTAGAGCAAAATGGAAACCTGAATCAAAAAAATCTTTTCCTACCAATACAATACTTTAATGGACTTGAATGAAAACATTAATACACAAAAACATTGTTATTACTTACATTTCAAATGCTTTCAGAATGTGGCCATAGTAAATAATTAAAAGTAATAAATTAGAGACCAGAAAAACCTAAGAATATATTTCAAGGGAAATCTGATGCCTTCCATTAGCTACTAAGCTTTGTTATCTTGACACTTATATAAGGCCAAAACAATTCTTTCAAATTTTATATTTATTTATCAAATAAATGTAGAATTTGAGTAAATAATTTTAGCCATACTTAACCTGCAAAATCATAAAACCCGTTACTTAAGAAAAATACTTAGACAATATATCAAAGGATTCTAAATAGTTTTTATCTCCAGGATTAACCGACAAGATAACCGAAGGTTCGTTTAGTTAAATACTGATATAATTCAAATCCATTTAAACTCAAATTGGAAAATACTTATGTTAATTAATAAATTATGTCGAAACCTTATTATTTTCCAAGATATGTTTTTTAATATTTTGGAAAGTTTAAGGTTTTGAGATAATTTATTAATCAAGGGAAACTAATAAAATATTCGTGATTTTAATTGAAAACTTAAATTTGAAAAGCCCCCATTTTTAGAATAGTTGTTCCGTAAAAATATTAGAAACAAACGGCAAAGGTTAATAATGTTAATGTAACGAAATAATTTATTCCATATACCCTATTTGCATATTTATTTTATATGTGATGTTAAAACTATAATTGAAAATATGCAAGCATTATTGTACTGTTTGTTCTAATTTTACATTGATTATGTAGAGTGGATAATTAATGTGCGACAAACTAGATTATTTCATACCAAGCTAATTTTCCTCTCACAGAACCATAATGATACTAAATTTATCTGTATTTTCAAAATTTCTTATAATGTATAATTCTGGAAATTAAAGGCAACTCATAATTATTGTGAATTACATATTGATGAGTTTTTATTAATTAACGCCGTATCTCTCGTGACATAGTTAATCTGTAACGTTTAGTTGTTACTCTTTAATTTTGTATATCTAGTTGAAATGTTATTTCAAAGTTTTGAAATAATATTCAGTTTTATATTACATGTTATTGTAATATCTATGAGACACAAAGATTCTTATTATATGATACCATTTTAGGCATTTTACTTTTATTATTAAAATTATCAAACTAACCGTATTAAATAGTAAATTAATTATAATCCAATATTATTTATTGTAAAAGAGAACTTTAATTAGATCATATGTGTTACAGCGATTAATTTTGAATTAAGAAGTTCTATATATGTAATGTAACTGTTACAAAAAGAATCTAATTGTACACATTCATTACCTAATTTTCTTTTTACAATAAATAAAAGTAGTGCTAATTATAGAGGAAATCTATTAAGAATAACATCTGCATACTTAAGAGTGATGTAGAACAAACGCCGAATATATTAGCAATATTTTATTTAACTGAATCTAGTAGTCGTGTTGTAAATTTTCCAAGGTACATTCTAATCTACTGAACAAATTTATTGCAGACTTGTAGTTTAAAAGGCTAATAAATTTTACAACGTATAGACATGTAAATAGAGTGCACGAGTGCACGTTCCATGTATGTTCTACGCCTCTATATTTTCCTTATTTCCATGAAAATCGAATTTGACGTTGTTTGTTAGTAGACACAATAAGGCATATGCATCCTGAATATCTCGGAATTAAATTCGGATAAAATTCTGAATACATTTGTCTCCGTCTGCCTAAATATCTTCGTTTTCGCTTTATTCTTAATTTAAATAGAATTCACTTTGGAATTTAAGAGATTTGAAGTATTTAAGATTTTATTAAATTTTTCATCGAGATTTGAGGTTTGTTTTTAATCACTATTACTTATTGGTTTCTTTTATTTAATTTATCTTAAATTTCAAACAAATTAAAATTTACATATAACTAAGTTGTTTAGACATGTTGAAATGCCCAGCCTTCGTGTAAATTAGCTTAATTACTACTTTCTATAAGTATGTATTGTGCATTCTTCACTTATTAACGCGAAATGTTAAATTATCAACGTACATAGTACACATACTTATCAAATGTAATCTAGTCAATACATCTTACGTATGCTGAACGATAGTATCCTTCTAAAGTAATTAAGAATTTCTATTGTCGCATACAGTAAGAATTAATATTTATAAATTAATAGTTCCCTAATTACTACTAACTTAAAATTTCTTTCTTTAAACCTACGTACAATTTAACTGTTCTCTAAACAATAATTTACGTGTCCGAACGTTTCGTCGTTAGGCCAATAGAGATATTCCAGGCGTTTCTTTTTAAATGGGCAACCCTTCTCAAACTTAAAATTAATATAATTGGTCTTTGTTTAAGATTCGGACTACTATGTGTTCGATTGTAAACATTTATTAAAAGACATTAATGGTTTCAATCTATAAATTCGTATATCAGGTAATTACTTCAAAATTATGCAGGATGGCCACCTACAACTATTAAAATATAAAGCTTGTTTAAACAAACATATTTGCATTCGTTGCATTGCACTAGGATACTTGATTTACTTAATTTTAAAATAAAAAAAATACCATCTACTTTCTCCTCTTATAACCAACGAAATATTCGTTGTTCAAAGAGAATGATTAACAGCTGTAAATATTATTATTTTCAAATGCCTTTTTAATCCGGATATAAACTGCTTACAGTTAAATAACAAACAAATGCAAATTATACAACATGAAATATGTTAAATAAAGTTTAATTGTTTTAACTATAAATTTCTTCACTTGATCTATTTGCCAAATTAGTATGACATTTAGATCGCAGATAGTGTGGTGTTGGACGAGTGTTATTTTAAATAGATAAAAATAAGCATAATAAAATTAGATTTATCCTTCAATGTTCCAGTAAAGGCTCCTAATGTAGAACAGTGAAGTCAAACTCTACTTTACAATTGGCCAGTGGCGCAATAAAGGAAATGAGTATTTATAATCTTAAATATTCGGTACTAAAATATTTAAATTAAGAATTAAGATATTAAGCCAACAAATTTCAATAATGAAAAATTGAATTTCTAAATTTTATTGCAAATTTGTACCGAAAACTCAACGAGTACACCCACAAACATCCTTGAATACCAGTTGTAAAATATTAGTAAATCACAAAGAGTACTGATGCTGTACCCCTAAACAGAAGAAATTTACTAATCCACTTACATATAGCTCTTTTTGACTAAAACGTCCCTATAGTAAAATAGCATCCCTTTCGGTTTAACAACTTTTCTCATTTGCACTCTGGTGAAATATTTTATTCACATTATTTAACGCAATATGCAATGAAAAGAATACTCCTTTCAAGGTACCCATAATTCGATTAAGTTGTCTGAAATAATGTTTTAATTACGAAAATAATTAACGTCATTTTAAAATAGTATCTTTACAATAATCATTTCTTATCTAAATTAGCCAATGCTGAATTGAAAATTGAAAAATAACAAGGCAAGTTCTATGATATTAATAATAAATAACACATGAAGTGTTTCAAAAGATTTATATACAGTGTGTAACAGAGTAACGTACACTTATTTAAGGAGGTAGACCTTCAGACCTTGTGGAATGTCAGAAAAATAACAACCTTGCTTTCTGAATATTTCAATTTTTCCTTATAATACTTTAAAACTTCATACAAAACCCCGTATGCCTTCTATTTGTGATAATAAAAATGAATGCATAATTACCAAAACAAATGTAGTAAATTGAATGCCGAACTCGAGTGTTATATTTCTTCGCCATATGTGGTAGATCAGTAAAGACGAAGCGAATACAATTTGTTTTATACACTATTTTTCTTAAATGTCATCTTAAAAATGACGTCCCCTTTACAGGAACATAATCATTAAATGAATATGCATGCATTGGAATAGCGGAAACGAACAAAATTATATATATATACATATATATATATATATATATATATATA
>JAHWXV010757246.1:0-12957 GCA_024586415.1 Phrixothrix hirtus | reverse complement strand
TATATATATATATATATATATATATATATATATATATATATAGTTTTAAAAAACAAAAAATTTTGTACAAAAAGGTTTCTACAAATGTTTTGCTATTCTCAACTGTTCTCCTTTACAAGATTCCGAGTTTTCTAAAAATCTTAGTACGCGTTCCGTACGAAATTCCGTAATTTTTTCGCAATCTCAAATAAAAGTATTTACCACTTTAGAATAAAATGTATCAAAACAATATCAAAAGACTTGTAAAGTCCTATTTGGATTCGTAACAGGCTTTGCTTAAGAATACTTTTTAGTGGAAATAGGAACGTTGCTTAAGTCCTCGGGTAGCTTTTACACAATCGTACGAGGGAGGTTCAATTGGTGGTCTCTTGCAGAGTTGTTATTCTCTGTGAACAAAATTAATGGGCGCAGGCGAACACCTTTTAGTGTTCTATAAACACTAGCTTTTTGATTATACCCCGTAGGTACTGGTTTGTAAATTAGGCCTTTTATCTTTTTGCGATTACCTCGTATATATAATACTTGGTTAATTTTTGTATTAATTACAGAATAATGTTAACTTGTTCAATGTACGTCATAGCATTTTTTTATAATAACTACTACGATTCATGTAACTCAGGTTATTTAAATTAATTCTTTGCGCTTAGCGCGGTCCTTTATTTTTATTAATATTCCCTTAATGAAATTTGTTAGTTCGGTTCGTAGTTTATTGATTTGTATCAATCATTAGTTGGTAAATGGTTTAATATGTTTTTTGATTAATTAAAATAAGCAGAAATTTGTCATATACAGCAATTGAACTTAAATTTAACAATTTGCAAAATTAATTGTTTTACAGCTGTTTTTGAGATAGTCGGTTGAATACTCCTTATTTTGATTAAGCCAACTTTGGTACGACTACGAATTCACAATCATGATTTGAGTAGTAATGGTATATTTCAATATGGCGCCTAGATAAAGTATTTTTGGATGTTTCTACCTTACTTCGGTGCTCATGTGTTTAAACAATTTAATTATAAGTGTTGGTATAATTATGTTTAACTGTATTTGGTGCTGGAGTGTCTGATAGCGTAGATTCGCATAGTTCTATGTCAAAAGGTTAGTACATTCAGATTCGCCTATCTTCCAGCAGGTCAATTTCAGATCACTATCCTGAAAGGAGTTTAAGTGCGTCCTAAGGAGCAGGCTAAAACCAGTACGTATAGTAATCCAATCTGTATATTGTATAGCGCATAATCAGGTATAACCTTTTTTGTACAGGGTCATTATATTCAATTAAGCAAAATGCAAAGAACCATGAACTGATTTTACTTGAAGAGTTGGCGGCAGTTTTAATAAGTGCAGTAAATTTTTATATTTGTTTGGCGACATATTTTTTATATAGCAAAAAATTTGTTGTTAGTCTCTAGGAGCAACTGAGTGCCTTGAAGCTGTAGTAAGTCCACTCTCCGATTTTTCCTTGTCGACATCCCGGTATTTATATGCTTTGTCTGGCGACAGATTGTTTATATAGTAACAAATTTGTTGTTAGTCTCTAGGAGGAACAAAGTGCTTTAAAACCGTAGTGAGTTCACTCTCTCTAATTTTCTCTTGTCGACATCCCGGTATTTGTATGGTTTTCATACGTTCTCAAATGCAAATGGGGTTAAAAATTTTAGCTTCAAAAATTTTCTGAAATATCTTAAAATAATTAAGAAAACTAGGAAATTTAGAAATTAAGAAATCGATATTATTTAAAAGTATTTCAAACAGAAAATAATGTAGGCTAGATTGCTGAATAAAAAATAACTATGTTATAATAAGTGCAGAATAATATGTTTAGTGATAGGTAATAATTAAAGAGGAATTTTCTAGCACGCACAGATCACCGAAACATTAATTGCAACTGTAATAAATTATTTAAGAAATCACTAAAAATCTGCGTAATGTAAAGAAGTAAGATAAAAATAATTAGGGTTTAAAAGAGAGAAAATTTCTGATATTAGTCTAAGTTAAGGTTAAACTTTAAATTATTTAAAACATAGAAATTAAGATTACGTAAGAAATTTATTTGTAAATATGTTGAAAGACCACACAAGCAAAACAACCAGATCTGGGTTAGACAATTTTATATAACGTTAAGTTTTTGTTTTTAATAAGAATTCTGTTAAATGGTTCATTGCCATTTAATTAGAGTCACGCTAATCACTTGAGTAAAGTCTTGATTGTTAGCACATATTCAATCCCAGGTCGCAATTAAGATTATGTTTAAGGCTTGGAGCAAGTTGGGCATGAAAACGAATGTGCAACAGAAGACAAAGAATTGTTATTCAGAAGCACATTCTTATTTTGGGTACTAAACCCATCAAAAATTAAGAGAGTTTCCATTTTTTTGACCGGTATTTTTGGCGGTCTCAATGTACTTAATTTTTGATACTACTTTCAAGTTTTTATCATTATTGTTAACTTAGTTCTAATAATAAATATTTTTACATAGCGACTTACATACATTTTAAAATTTCAAAAAACAAGCTGAAAGAATTGTTTAGCCTGTTATCCAAATACCGGATGAATTGTCCAAAAGGGATGGTCAATCTCATTGGCCCGTTTATGCTTACAAGTAGTTATTTTTGTTTTTTTTGTACAATTCTATGTCTGGTTACTAAAATTACTTTTATTATAAGTAGTTATTTTTGTTTGTTTTATACAATTCTATGTCTAGTTACTGTTACTAAAATTCATTTTGTTAGTTATATTTTTGCAAAATTAAGCTAATTCAATGATTTAATTGTTTGTACCTCTAAGGGTCAATGTGACCACACAGTTACACTTTTTATTAAATATACAGATTTATCATTGTGCATTTCTTAATTACTAGCCTAATTACATACCTATTACTAAATTTTATAATTTTTTCACGTTTAAAGTTGGAAGTAACAGGGTTAAGTCAGTGTTTGCTATGTCGACAACATTTTATTCAAGAAAAGACTTTTAGGGATTTATCATAAAACCTTCATCATCCATAAACAACTTTTTGAGCTAAAATTTTGTCTTAGTTGCATTGCAAAAATGATTCTATATACCGGCGGTAGAATTGTATTGAATGAAGGTGGCAACGACGGAGTAAATGCTCATGAACCCCCATATTACATTAATTTTTATGCATATTTTCTATTTAACTTTCTGACATCTATTGATCAATCTTTCTACCACATCTACAAAAGTTCTTTTGCTTCTTGAACGGTACGGCGGCAGTTCGCAAACGACATCAGCCGTCTCAAACGGGTTTCAACAAACCCATCGTAAAGAACTTGTGGCTGATTGTAAGACGATTAGGAAATTGCTGTTGCGAGACGCGAAATCTTTTAAAAGAATTTCCCTAACGAAACGCCAAAATCAGCAATACAGCAGATTATTCTTCAAATGAATGACCGTTGTGAATTTAAAATTTTTCAACCGTCATGTAATAGATTACATATGACAACAACAATAACGGAAATTGATAATTAAATAAGCTAATGTCAGTTGGTTTAGGTGTAAAGAAAATTAGCGCAATAGATTTTTCGGGAACTGATTTTTGTTTAAATTCTAAATTAAATCACAGACGGGTACATCAATTTCATTTAATGTGTAGATTCATGAATAATAGACTTCATTTACGGTAAATGCGGCAATTATATATAGAAAAAGGCTATGTGACCCTTATTGCTCCTAAAACGCGATCTACGCCCTTAAAAAAATTAATCGACTTGAAATAAGAACTAAAAGAGGTATTTAGACTGTGAGAAAAAGTTTATGACTTTAAGAGTAGGGAAGCTTTTAATTTCCTTATACTTGTAGTTCCAAGTTTCTATTTTACAATAAACTACTGCGATAGCTATTTAAATTGATATAACGAAAGGGGCAATTAATTGAATGTAAAATATTATAAAACTAAGGTATTTAATGTAATTATAATCATATCATTTATGCGTTCCTCTTTCTTGATATAGATTAAAATCTGTACCGCTGTGTTAAAGTTTTTATTTTAATAAGTTGAAATGCTTTATTATTTACTAGATAAACATTGTTAGAAAGTCAAATGATTTATAACGGCTTTAATTTTTGCTGCTTTAGATAGCGTATGCTTTAATAATGAATGCCGTTCGTCCTTTTACATAAAAAAGAACTTACGTTCATTAGTGTTATATTATTATAAAGAAAACGTGAACCATTAATTTTAAAGAAAAACATTGTGACCTATTTTTTTCGTAAAAATTAGGTATATTGATACAAAATGCTCAACCGTTAGTAGAAACGTTTTACTTATGAAAACCAGATGAAATTTCACTAATGGAATAAATGGAATGTGTTGAAAGCACCCCGAACTATGAAACTTGAAGTATAACGATTATTTTTGGTAAGACACAACCAGAACACTTAAATTTATGTACACTAAGTGCATAGAATTTGTTAACGTTGAAAACACGCCTGCATACAACTAGAAAATAGATTTTAAAATTTAAAGTGGATTTTGACACAATATATTCGGTGCTTATTGCTTTTACATAATACAGTGTTGAGCTACTGAAAGAAACAATATTCATACTTAAAGTAAAGCAGATTAGCGCTGTAGTAAAGAACTAAAAATTAAAATTTAAAACGTATTTGAAGTTGTTTAGCGTGTAAATTTAGGAACCCCAGAAATCATGACGCGATAATTATGCCCCAGCAATTTAGGATCGAGGATATTAGAATGCAAGCTAACAAGGTACAAAGTATATTAGGGAACAAGACATAAAGGCATGAACTATATTACAGTGTATGGTTACTAGGGCATGTTTGGTTAAAGGTACGAACGCAATAATGGTGTAGTATACACCCAATATATTTAATTTAAGGTCAAGGTGAGATATAAACTATGTGTTATTTAGTTATATGTAACTTACTACAAATATGTTTACATTAGCCGAGGGATAAATATTGCTATTGTTATAGGATTATTACCGATACACATTTTTATTACATCTGCGTCATAATCAACACCTTAGCCGCGTGCATAGAGTGGCATTTAAAACATATCGTGTTTTTTAGAATACTAAACAACAGCTTCAACAACTATAATATATTTATTTACAGCTTGTAAAAACCAACAGTTGCTATGCACATGCTAGAATTTGTGAAAATGTCATGTAACTTGTTCCAAATGAAAAGTGATTTTAATTTGATTTTATTGTTTAATTTTATCTCTTATTTCGCAACCATATGAGCACTCCGCTACGCATCGTGCCCTTAAACCCGTTGTGCGCGCTTTAAAGACTGGCTTCTATTCTTGTATTGTAATATACTATTAAGTTCTGGATTGTTTAATGTAATTATATTTTTATTTACAACTGATGCTGTAAGGTTGTTTTCTAAGACTTGAACCATTTAAATTCCTATTTCTAAATTATTGCTTTCTAGTTTGATGTTTTCTACGCTGTTGAATTAAATTTTCATATATTATTTGTTCCTAACCTCAGATTTAATTATTTCTGATTTCGCATTTTCTATTATAATAATATCCAGGTTCGTTTGGCACTATTAAACATTTTCTGATTTACAAAATACCTGTAGATTCTATGACTTCTAAGGTATTAAAGTTCCTTTTGTGCTTTGAAAAGAACTGATATTGTAATTTAATAGTTGGTTTTAATTACTACCTTCAGTTTCTGGTTTCTAAGTAATTAACAGCAGATGATAGATTAATTTTATCTCAAAGTCTTTTATTTACTGTGATTGATTTTTATTTCATTTCGGGATTCCTAAATATAATTGTTATTTGTTAACCAGGAAATTATGCATAGTTTTATAATTCATTATAAAAGTTTCTATGTTTTATGTTTAGACGGTAATAGGGCACTAAGCACCAATTTTAAAATGAACACGCAATTGCCATTTTTTACTTATTTGCGAAAATGTTTCTAAAGTAACCACATGAGTAATAATAATAATAACATATATTTACCCAACAGAGTAAATCCAATTACAGGACAAAACTAAATGCACTAAATGTATGAAGCTATTGGCATTAAAACTAAATAAAATACAAACGATAACACGTAATAACAAACATAACAAAAATTCTGTTCGATAGTATTGTAGATTAATTTACAGAAAAAAAACTATATAAAGTCTGCAATAAATAAATAATCAAGATAACAATAAATTTTCAATAAATAAATAATAAAAAAAATAACAATAAATGTATTTAGCTGTAGCACAGGTTAAGCAAAAAACACAGAAACATCAATTCTAGATAATACTTTTTAATAAAAAGTAATAAATTATCGATGTTTATATCGTAGGTACTACATATTACATTAAAATTATTACATATTCTCACTAGGGGTGATTTTGGTGGTACATTAGTATATGCAGTAATAGATAAGAATGTTTTTTTGTTACGAGAAGACAGACGAGGTACACAAAAATTTATTTGAGAAAGCAAAGTGGATTTAATTATGCAGTAATTTGTATAGAAAAATCAAGCTAGATAAAATCATTCTCATTTCTAATGTTACGGTATCGAATCTCTGCAGGAGAGAAAAATGGTCGCAACTATCTTTCGGGATAAATTACATCAGCGCGAAAAGATAAATATTTTAAAGATTTTCTTTGAACGACCTCTAATTCTTGCTTATGAGAACGGTAGCAAGGATACTAAATCAAAATACAATATTCCAATTTAGCCCCTACAAATGAATCATATAGAGTTTTTGAAGCTATACTATTGGAAAAATGTCTGCAGTTTCTTATGATGAAACCTAAGACTTTTATAGATGATGATCTAGTTTTATTTATATGATCGCAAAATGTTAGTTTATTATCAAAGTAAACGCCCAGATCCTTAACTCTTGAACTCCGTAATAGTTCAACCCCTCCAACTGAACATGGAAATATAATCGAAGTATTTTTTCGTGTATATAAAATAACTTTGCACTTTAGTGGACTAAGATTAAGCGAATATAGTTGACACCAATGTTCAACACTTTTGATCTGATTTAGTAGTAAAACACAATCATCTGGGGAATCAATACGGTGGAATAACTTTAGATCGTCTGCAAAAAGTAATTTCCGGCAAAAAATATTATCGGTAAGATCATTAATAAAGATTAGGAAAATAAGAGCACCTATATTAGAACCTTTTGGAACTCCTGATGATGCACTAAAACAGTTTGATTTATAGCCTCCATAAGCAACATACTGTAGACGGTTAAGTAAATAAGATGCCAAAAGCGCAAGGAGACTATCAGAAAACTCTGTGCAACCAACTTGTGGATAATTAAGCTATGAACAAATACGATAAAATGCCATTGAAAACCATTATAAATAACATCTACTTGTCCTCGATCGTCTAATACATGTGAAACAAATTGGGTGAATTCTGTTAGATTAGTTACTGTAAAGCGTCCTTCCATAGATCCTTGCTGAGCGATAGAAGAATATACTTTAATAAATGAATAAATTCTTTATAAAGGATCATTTCAAAGATTTTCGCAAAGTTGCACAGAATACTAATTGGTCTATAGCTAATAATGCCAGTAGGATGTCAATTTTTTAATACCGGGCAGATAAGTGCCCTCGAACAGTCTTTAATTAAAAAGCTGGGTATTTGATCGACACCTGAAGTCAGCTTATTTTTCAGTTGGCGTATAGATGAAAAGAGAAAAAAATACTTGAAATGAGCTTAATTTAGGGTTACGCTAAATAAAATATTGAAATTTTATCTTGTTTTTCAGACAATTCCTAACTACGCACTTTTACATGATGAAGAATTAAATAACAAATAGCGTTTATTTAAAACGTTTTGAAATAAAATTAATGGTTATTAGGATATATTATATATTCCATACTTTTCGGATATTGCGCATATAGGAGGTATGTTCAAATGTAATCCGGAATTTTAGTGCTACATCTATTGCAATTCAAGAAATTCTAAATGGAGTTTCTTTATTAATGTACCAGTCTATCTAGAAAGCTTGTCTATTATTATCTTGAATTCAATTGATTTTGTTTAGTTTTGTCGGTCATGCTCCAAAAGTCCGTTGTAAATTCCGTTGCACAACGAATTATAAACAAATTATTCTGTAATGACTACGCTAAACCTACTGAAATTATTGCACGACTTCATACTATGTTAACAATGTAAGTGTATGTTCGGTGTAAACAATTCCGTGAAGTTAGAGACGTTGCAAATTTAGCAAGCGCTAGATAGCGTTGAACATAAGTCACTGATGTGCACGTGCAATGAGTCTATAAGCTTATTCCTCATGATTAGCATACTTGTATTCGTGATTTGTCAAGTTTTCTAGAAATAAGCGTAGATAGTGTGGAAAAAATTAATCATGAAGGACTTAAGTTGAGATATATGTGTGTCAACACCCAAGATTGCTTCCCCTAAGCAAAAGCAAAAAGAAGTGCAACTTGCAACATATCTTCTAAGGCCATTTTAACAAGAAATAGAAATATTCCTGAACAATTTTATTACTAGATAATAACCTTGGCTTCATTATTTTGTCCCAGAAAGCAAGCAATCTAGTTTAGAATGGTTGTGTCTTCAGCTCGAAATGATATGGCGACTGCTTTTGGGATGCATAGAATGTCCTTTTACCAATTGTTTAACAAATTATTAAACCTTTAGTTCTGCTTATTATTGTCAATCATTTTCTGAAAAGTTGAACCAGATTTTCGCACAAAAGAATGCAAACGCCATATGAAAAGTGTTATTGTCCTTCACTACAACGCTCGTTTGTTGAACCTACTATACATGAAATGGCCAAACGGTATTGGGGAAAACTTACCCATTCTCCCTATAGTTCAGATATATCCCCATATGATTTTCATTTGCTTGGATCCCTAAAAGATGCCTAGGGATGTATCGGATTTGAGGACAAAGGAAGAAGTCAACAATTTAGTTCACAACGAGCTCGGCGAGCAGACAAGAATAATCTATAAACAATCAATTGAGTGTATAGGGCTGCAAGTAGAATATGTTAAAACTTAGTATAAGCTACTTTATGTAAGATTTACTTAAATAAAATATTACTTATACGCCGATTCCTATCTATATTTGAACACACCTTCAATAACTCTAAAAAAGTACTTTTAATCTATCACGCGAGCGATCATGTTTGTAGTGCAAATTATGAAAACTCTGAGGACGCGGGTAATTACGTAGAGTGAAATTTTAGAACTCTTTTTATAAGTTAATTTTTATGTTGGTCAATTCTTGGTAAGTTGTTAAATGTTTATGTTACATTTCAGCAGTTTTGATATAATTGGATTTACCAGTATGAATATGGACTATAAAACCAAACAACAACTGCTGAAGTGGTACGAACAGATTTCATCTGATGAGAATAACAATATTTTTGATTCAGATATAGAAGATTGCCCCTCAGAGTATAGTTTACATGCAACCGATACTGAACAATGTTTCGATGACGAAGAAATAAATATAATATCCAAAGATCAGCCACATCAAATTATATCTGATTGGACTGGAAAGGATGTACAGAGTGTCTAAAACACATAATAAATACTTGTCCAACTAAAGCTCATGCACATAACATCATATCACAGCTGCTTGGAGTAAAGCCTGCTGGAAAACATACGAATGAAATAATTGACTGCTGGAAGTTATATTTTCCCAATGAACTCGTTCAACAAATTTTATGTTTTACAAACAAAATATTGGCTGCAATGAAAGCTTCTTACTAACTATCTAAAGATTGCCTACCTACGGATGCATATGAAACATCTACTTTTATTGGCTTGCTATATATCACTGGCGTTAGGAAGGGCCAACACCTAAATATACGTGAGTTATGGACCAAAGATGGTACATCACCAGATTAATTTGTAGCTACAGTGTCTAAGAAGCAGTTTCATTTACCTGTTCAAGCAATAAGGTTTGATAATATAGAGACCAGGCATGAACGTTCTAAGTAAGAGCTATGTTTGTCCAGTTTATTGAAAGTTGCTCTACCTATTACACACTAGGGCATTACGTTAATATTCATGAAATTCTAGAAGGATTTTGAAACCGTTGCCGATTCCGACGATATAGTGCCAGTAAGTCGGCAAAGTATGGCGTCAAAATATATGCGCTTATCGGCTCCGGAACCTTTTACGTACATAATTTCGAAATATATGCACGAAAGCAACCAGAGGGCCCTTATAATTTGCCTAACGAAGCTATGAGTGTAGTTAAGCCTCTTATTAAGGCTATCGATAAATCCGGGCGCAACATTACGGTAGATTGCCACGGTCTTCCCGATCAATTCTGACGAAATCATCCACAAATTGAGTGCACTATCTATTTGACAGGCAGATAACACTTAGATTACCTTAACATTCGGCAGGCTAGGGCATAGGGAGGTTTATTACAAATAATTGTCGATCAATTCAAAATTCCAAGAATAGAATAGACACTAAATATAACTATATTAAATAGTTGCAATAGAGAAAAAAACGCCGCTCGTTTATTTCTTGTGTTTTGTGATTGATTGGTACCACCAAACGAGAATATGGTGCCAATTAGTTAACCCTTATTAATATTTCAGCTGTAAAAGGTTGTATTTATATACATAAGAAAGTAAAAGGAGATTAGGTATTCGAGCACACATAAATTCAAAATAAATAGGCAAAATTGGAGAACACGCTAAATATTTTTATTAACATTGAAAATTAAAGCAGCTGGTTGTTTATAAATCTGGTGATAACCAAAAACCAAGTTTACTAAACGTAAAGTACAACTCATGAATTTTGACTTATGTTAAATAAATTATTTATGCAACACATTAATTGCATGGTAACAGTAAATATTGTTGCAGAGCAGTAATTAATGAAATTTAAGTTATTGTAAGACGATTTATGAAATATCAAAATTTCCATCCTTTGTTCAAAAATAATAGATGTATAAGGTTTTCTAGTTCGCCAAGTACTCATATTAATCAGATAAAATAAATAGCACATCTGTTCGTAGATAAAGCAATATTCTTGACTTGAGTTTGTACCACTAAAATTTTGAAACCTTAGAGTTCTACTTGTTTCAAACAATACTTAAAGCTGTTCTATAATAGCAAAATTAGACAATTCCTATATCTCTATTATTTTTCAACCGATTGTCATGAAAATCGTGTATGATATCTATTAAATTGTTTGAAAATGTTTTATCTTTTTATTTTTATCAGAAATCTCACCGATTTTGAGATAAATTAGTTAATATTAAAAATTTAAATTTTTGTCGGTACCAAAATGTAGAGCTAATTTTTCTATACATTTTTTTTATAAAGTTTTAAATAACGGATTTTATAGCGTTTATAGGTCTTTAAAAATGCGTAACTTTAAACTTGTCGAGGATGTTCTGTCTCATTTATAGTTGTCCAAAACGAGCCGAATCCCTAATTTATAATTCACTCTGGACGACTATAACTAGTGCTTGTAAAATACCCTAAATTATTTGAAATTTGAATGTAGTTGTTAATATTTACCCGTCCAGGAAACCATGAATAATCTTTTACAGTACTACTGTGGCAGAGAGTTGTTTCAGGGTGAATATTTTGAAAGTCAGTATTTATTGAAAATTAAAATTTGATTTCCTAAATTGCATAATTTATCAGTGCTACCCTATACTATGATTTACGGTTACATGTATACATACATACATTATATCCTAATCGTCCCAAATTATTATATCCAATGGTGTAATCTACAGACTTTATTAATTTTTTATAGCGAAATTAATTAACTAACCTAATTTTTTTCTTTGCTGCCAGATACATAATTTTGTTCAAATTTCATAAAAATTATAACTAGTATGGTGCCATTTAAAAATCAAAAGTTCCTATGAATTACACGAAATTGGCTAATTAAATCGAAAAATTACCAATAATAGAAATTGTCGGAAAAACGATTTAATATACCTCACATGATTTTTACAGCGCCATTTCTAACAGTTTCGCCATGGATCCAATTGTCACGTTTTTTTTTTACTAACCCTGTATATCCGAATCGTCCCAAATTATTATACTTTTGCCAAATATTCGTATAAATAGTACTTCCTGGAAATAATAATTCTAATTTTTATATTATAAATTAGATATGACAAAATATAGTTACCCTGTTCAACATTCTCTAAAATTACGACTTCGAGGGTTCTTGCCTCTAACATAGGTCGGCTTAATGAAATAGGTATATAAATAGACAGCAACTATGAATCATGTGTATTGTGTAAACCTATACAAGGTTTAATAAATATAATTAGTAATAGAAAAATTGATATTAGCATAGTACAATATTATTAGAGTCAGAAAGTCGTAAGGTTTTTATGATATTCAGTTTTGTATGATTAATTAAATCAATTAATTCAATTTTTATATTATAGTTTTACAAATCAGAACTAATTATTTTATCACCACACATTTGTTTAAAATGGAAAAAGGTTTTCTTTATGAGGATGGTTAATCTTCTTGGGTCATAAAATCCTAGGTACCTGAAGTATGGTATGATGGTATGTGGTATATCTATATTTCATATAAAATTTTTCTTTGTCAGCAAAGTGTGTAGTTTTTAAATATAGAATGGATTCAAAGCCTTTCATAATTTTAAGGCCCAAAAACGTAAAACACCCTTAAAAACCAAAGTTTCAAAATCCAATGTGAATTAGTAGCGATTATATATGTATTTTTAAATATTTTCATCATTAAATAATTAAATAAATTTGGCCACCTACAGTAACATTATACCGAAAAGGATTAACCAGTAACATATTTAAATAGATTACCAATGTGAATTCAGATATTAATTAAGTTGTCAATTTTCCATTTCAAGTATTTAAATTTAAAGCTTTCAACCTTCACAGAACGTTATGTAGTTTAAACCATTTATCTTCAAATTATTGGTTTCAAAGTAATGACGTAGGAGCTTCAATGACGTAGATAAGTTTTAAACACT